>CABHPH010093054.1:61-33248 GCA_902168325.1 Peromyscus nudipes | reverse complement strand
GAATCATGTGTTTAGTTTCTCTGGTGTTAACTCATCTTCATCAACAGGCATGTTCTAATTTAGCTTTCTTGAACACAGAAGTACATAATAATGATTAGATTCCTATTATAATGTCAAACATTAATACCACTATTAAAGATGTAGGGACAATCGTTCTAACTCACAGCTCAGTTTGTGGGAAAGTAGATCCGTTTTGTTTTCTAATAGGAAAGGACTATCATTGAACGTAATCAGAACCTTAAGCTTCAGCTCATGCTGAAAATGAGTCAGACTATGATATTTGGCATGTACATATTGATTTGAAGTGTGCTCTTTTCTCTGCATCTATTCTTCTGTCCTTTGGAAAGAACACGTGATGTTTTAAGATTAGATTAGTAAAACATGATTGAATGGATAGAAATCTATTTTATAATTCATGGGATAGTAGGCATCACTGAATGGATCCTACTAATTTTACTTTAAGAATGGAAAAACTGATGATCCAAGATGGGAGGAGATAAAATTCATGCATATGGAAGATTTTTTTCATCTTATGTTTCTGTGTGTCAAGTGATATGTGGTTATAGCAGAATATTATTATCTAAGTAAAAAACTAATTACTACTTGTCTGAAATCATTGTATTATTATTTATGTTGACTTTGTGTTCAACATATACTACTGTAGAATTGGCATTGCTGTTATCCTTTCCACTTAACCAATAAAATTTTAGAAACTGGATATAATGAGTGGCATGGCCCAGAAATGCTTCAGATACTTTTTTTCATTTTATTTTATTAATTTTTTTCATTCTACATACCAACCACAGTTCCTCCTCCCTTCCCTTTCCCCACTCCCCCCACCCCAACCCCCATCCACTCCCCATAAGGAGCAAGGCCTCCTTTTAGTCAACACTGGCTGGCATGCCAAGTTAGGGTAGGACCAAGTCCCTCTCCCCTGGATCAAGCCCAAACAAGGCATCACATCATAGGGAATGGGCTCCACAAGGATGACCCCAACTAAGACTCCTAGAAATGGTGGAAACAGTACCTGAACTAGCCTTCCCCTTCAGATGTGTGACTACCCTAATTATCATTATGGAACCTAAGTCCAGTGACTGATGGAAGCAGATGCAGAGACCCATAGCCAAGCACTTGGCCAAGCTCATTGAGTTCAATTGAAGAGAGAGAGGAGGGATTGTAGGAGCAAGGGGGTGTCAAGATCATGAGGGGGAAAACCACAGAGACAGCTGAACCAAGCTAGTGGGAACTCATGGACTCTGGACTGACAGCTGAGGAGCCTAGGACCCAGGTAGGCCCTTTGAATTTGGGTGATAGGTGTGTGGCTTGATCTGTTTGTGGGTTCCCTGGCAAAGGGACCAGAACGTATTCAGGTACTAATTGTGAGTGCAAATGAACAATCGCTTTGGATTTTCATGACATACTCAGATCTAGGAGAGGGTAAAATACTAAATAAAGGCTGTGTAAAGTTTGTAATCTTATAGGTCAAGTTATGCTTTCCCATGTACATAATTACTTTTTTTTAGCCATAAATTTCTAGCCCTTGGAGAGTCTGCATAGAAGCTCATAGATATGAGGCATGGGTATGTGCAGTGGACTTAGCCCTTCCTAGCACAAATGAAATTGATAATTTGAATCCTAAACAAGATCCCAACAATAAAACCTATTGAATCCTAAACAAGATCCCATCAATAAAACCTAACCTCATGCCTCTGTAACCTCACAGAATGTCCGAATAAATTGCTAATGAGTAAGAAAACATTTCATATTCTGAAGAATGGCTAATTGGCCTTCTACACAATGTCATTTCTTATCTATGTTTTGTTTTGTTGTTCTTGTTTATTTTTGACTTTTACTTGTTTCTTGATCCCTAATTCAAGGAACAGATGGACAGTTTGGGAAGATAATTTTGAAAAATGCCTCAAATCTTTCTGGGTTAAACTGATTCAAATTTTTCACAAGTAGGCAAATGGAACTGAAATAACTTATCTTTGAAACCTAAAAATGCTTTTGAGTGTAGAACCAAAAATCGTGTTTTCATAGAACACAATAGCTGTTTTTGTTTTTGTTTTTGTTTTCCTACTTCCTTAGAAGTATGCAGCCCATTTCCCCAAACGGCCGTGAATAATTTGATACAAATGGGTTATCTGCTTTTCTGGAATAAACATGGAACAGAACCACAAAGGGAGGCAAGTCACCTGTAAGTTATTGAGAGGTGGTTGAGTCTCTGGGGCTCAGGATAAGGGTAATTAGCAGGGAACTGCACTCTCTAATTTGCTTGAAGAGAAACAAATGAAACAATTTATATACTGCATGTCTGTCTTTGCCTGTGTGTTTACATTTCAGAATGGCTGTTGCTTTCATCTGCCAGCATTCAGTTCTTTCTTCATCTTGAGTAAAATGCAGGTGCCGCCGCCAATGACATAACACTTATTTAGTAGCAGCAGTGGGTGGTAACCTTTTTTTATAACCCCATGGATTTCTCTTATTCCTTGCCAGCCACAGCAGTTGCCCCTTCTCTCCTCTGAACTGCACTGCAAGTCAGCTGTAAGACGATTTTGCATGCCTCTTACTTTTAGCTCCCAGTAATTTGCTCAACAAATAACAGAAAGCCCAGTTATTTGCCGCTAGCATGGAGGCAGTTTCCGTGACTTGGAAAGACGAGATTCATCATTTAGATCTCAAATCTCAAATACGCTGTTGTATGTTTCAACATTTTAATCTTTTCCTTTGCCAGCTGCAGTCATAACATGTCGTTATATTTTACCTTTTTCTTCACATTTACTTCTCATCATTTTGTGTACAGAAAAAAAAAACACATTTCATTTACACCTTCTTTGGAAAACTTGACAAATATGTTTCTGTCCCCTAAAATTGTGGTTGTAGAAGAATTAAAAAGTGTAAATGCATGATTCTGTGAAAAGTTTACAAACTAATCAAAAAGACAGACTGATTATAATAAAAGTTGCAATTCCATTTAATGTGTGAATGTGCCTGTACCTCAAAGATCATTTAAATTACAGATATGAAATCTCCTGTAGCATAGACCCTTCATATCTTTGCAAAGTCAATATTCTGCAGATTTAAAGGCAATACAAAATTTTTAGATAAATTTCTACTCTAAAATATATCTTCAAATATACTCATTATACTCAAAGACACTAGCAAACAGAAACATGTGTGATCCAGATGTCTCTATCCTTCATCCCTGTTAGATGCTCTTCTTGTTTCACCTCGTCCCCTGAGGACTAGGATCTTGGGGATCATACACTCATTTCAGCAGTCAGATATCGACCAACATCTGCTCTACTCATCCCAAACCAGCTCTATCTGTGCATGGTCCCAAGCCCCACCTTCCAGTTGTTCCATCTTTTGATGGGATTCAATGTGAGAGTGTTAATTCACACAATGCCTTTATCTTCATTTTTCTTCAGTGTAGTGAGAAAATGTGAGAAATAGCATTGTTTGCATCTCCCTCAAGGTCTAACCATGTGAAGTACATGTTTCCTGTCCATAAAATTCAATTTCCTTCTTCTTCAAACCTCCTCATTGTAATCAGTAACCACTCACAGCAGCCACCTCCCCAGTCAACATGAACAGTGTATTGTTTACAGTCATGTTTGGAAGTTCAATTTCAATATGTTTCAGGAAAATAGCCAGTTGAATCACAGTGAACACCTTGGGAGGGTCACAATGAAGAAAAGGGAAATACTGCCTGCTCTCCATGCTGTCTCCACCAGCCCCTTCCTTTGGATGCAAACAATTTTGAAGGAACTTCTAAAAGAGTTGGGGTGGAGAAGTCCTTTATGATTTGTTTTATTTTTCAAAAGCAAGAAACTAGTTCCAGAAGTCATGATATAGCTGCTACTAGAAGGAAAACAATACTGCAATGAAAAAATTAGTCATTGACTTTTCAATAAAATATTGATTTTCTTATTTCTCTGAAAAGCAGAAATGAAGAATTGGGAAATTATAAAGAGAAATAGAATGAGGAAATTATAGAAGGAGAAAGAATACTCAATTACTGCCATAAGATAGCTACAAATAATTTATATTCTTAATATAAATATATAATACATATGCTCATTTTATTTCCAGTTTTTGAAAAAAAAGTTTAGTAGTATCTGTATCTTGCTCACTCAAAAAGTAGAAATTGATAATTCAAATAATTATTTTTGAAGATAAAGCCATCCACGAATCATGTTTAAATTTTCTCCAAGAAAAATTTCCCTGTTACTTTATCCAAACCAAAGCTTACAATCCTCAATATATGCCCATAACCACAAAACAAAGTGGACTCAGCAGGATACATGTAACGGTAGTAACTAAAGAAGGGGTCATGAGTTTGAGAGGGAGCTAAGGGGCATGGAAATGTTGGATGTGGGATAGAAAGGAACAGAGACTATATAGCTACAATATGATATATGAAAAATCTCAAAAATTTAAATAAATTTAAAAATACAGGAATTGCATTGTATTTTGTGGTAAAGATTGTGTTAGTTGAGAAAGCTAAAATGGATATTTCCATAAATACTAGCCATAAACAGCATTTTCTGAGTTTAACCTGAAGAGAGAGTAAAAGCAGTGTGATATTTTAGAAGTTTGTGTAAAATAGATTTGAATTTGTTATAGATTATTGGATATATATGTGCATATATGCATGTGTATGTATACATATATATACATGCATATGTGTAAACACGTGTATAAATATGTAAATGCATATAAGTGTGTATATATGTATGTGTGTATACACATATCAAATTGATTATCAAGTAATTTTTGAAATGTATAGGTAATTAGCCATGAGTGACGGCAACATACATGCCTTTCGTCACAGTTTTCAGTGGGCAGACACAGACAGCTCTCTGGGTTGGAGAATAGCCTGATCTAAAGAACAATTCCAGAGCCAGAGCTACACAGAGAAACCCTGTCTTGAAAAACAATGACAACACTAAAACAGAATTTTGTACCATGAATTTATTCATGTTAACCAAGATGACCTGGACATGCAACACAGCACCTTTTTGACCAACCTGCTATAGTACATTTGAATATTTCCTACTGTAAATATCAACATTGAAATTAACATGCATACATTCTAAAGAAAATAGAAAACTGTTCTCCAAAGCAAAAAGAGTTAACATGAATATATTTAAGTAAAAGGGTAAAACCATCCATAAAAATAAGTAAATTTAATTTCATGACTTACACACCAAAATACAGCTGTTTGACCAGATGTCTAACTTCTTTTGCTGGCTACATTTTTTCCATCATAATTGAGCCTCTTCTTAAGAACTAATATGATTCAATTATTCTTTATAAAACTGAGCTTCTCTGATGCCAATTAGAAATATATATGATAGCTATTTATAATGACACCAATTTGTGATTTACTGTGAAATAATTGTTGAAGAAAAATGTGAAAATGACTGATAGTTTTCTAGAAATGTCTTTAGAAAATGTGTGGTGTTGTCTTTATTCATAATCATACTTAACCATTACCCAATTCTGAATCTCAAAGGCTGTGACACCAAGTACATGCAACAGTCACAGAGCTTTGGAGGACACAAACTCCAAGCACCTGGAATATGCTGGCCTTCACCTTCATGCTTCTCAGACTTAGGGCTCCCTTCTTTATATGTCTTATCGCCTTTTTTCCTCCTTCAAACAGAAAGGAATGGGCCTCCCATGTGATTTATTCCAGGCCTTAAACCTACCTCAAGTTTGGCCCTAAACACTGCCTTTGAAGGCTAAAGGAGGTCCAGATGAAAGAGAATGACAGGAAAAGTCTGCAGAGAAATGCATTACAGAGATTAACATGCCACAGCCCCTTAATCAAAGACCCAGAACAAAAGTCAACAGGCAGTGGAGTCTACATCCGGAAGTTACAGAAATAAGGCTGTAGAGAGCAAAGACATCTGGGCAGGAAGCAAAGGATGAAATAATTCCAGGAGCTCTGTCCCACCTAAAGGGATGTTAGAAAATACAAAATGCCAATAAACAGAAAATAAATGTTGAATGTATTAATGAAAATATTCTTATTCATTGACACAGTATGGCGCACTTTGTTAAGAAACTATTATGTGTATACTTAATAAGTTCCTGACATTCTTATTTGTGGTATCCATATCTAATCCACCAGAATGTTAGTCCAATGAGGTAGATGATATCACTAATTAATATGGATAAGAAATCATTCTGTTAGAAAACAATGGGTTACATCAATTCTAACTGAATAGACAGATGTGCACATACTTGGGGAAGTTGAGTGAAATTTCAAACAGGTGTTATTCTAAAGCATTGGTTGTCTGTAGTAAGTGGAACTATCACTCACATTTTTTTTTTCTTTTTTGAACTGGGCATGTAAATTAGAGGCTAATTCTTTTTTATTATTTATTTATTTATTTTTATTTTATAATTTAGTTTAATTTTACATATCAGCCACGGATTCCCCTGTCCTCCCTCCTCCCTCGCCCCTTCTCGCCCTCCCCCCAGCCCACCCCCCATTCCCATCACCTCCAGGGCAAGGACTCCCCTGGGGATTCAGCTCAGTCTGGTAGATTCAGTCCAGGCAGGTCCAGTCCCCTCCTCCCTTCATCCAGGCTGAGCAAAGTGTCCCAGCATAGGCCCCAGGCTCCAAACAGCCAGCTCATACACTGAGGACAGGTCCTGGTCCCAACTAGATCAGTCCCTCTGGATAAGTGAGACAGTTGATCAGCTTGAACTGTTTGGGAGGCTCATTCTTAAATGAGGTAAAAACTGCTCTTATATGAACATATCAATAAACCTTGGGTACATATTTTTTTTACTGCTAATTAGAATCACCTGAACAAAAACAGAAGCCTACATTCACTAATCTACTTTAGACAGACAATTCCTCTCAAGAAATCTTGGTGGTTTGTACTGATGCTAGACATATGTGCAATGTCCTGATAATTCGATCCTAGCTTCAGTCTGGGTTCTTAATTTCGAACAACTAAAAGTGACACTGAATGATGCAATTAGTAGTGAACTTCTTTGAAAGTGGGGTTAGCTTCCCATCCAGTGGGAATCAAATCTTAAATTTTTAACTGTGTGAGAATATATTAGATTTGGGAGACAAGGTACCAAGTGCTCTATAGATGTTATTGGCTGTATTAAGGGTCTTGAGAAGGAGAAGGTATTCTAATTTATTCAGATGAGCCCCAAATAATCATAAAAGTACTTGTATATGAAGACGGAAGAACCTATTTGAGAATGATAAGTCAAAAAGAAAAGATGAAAGCTGGAGACAGAGCCAGAGCTTTGTTGACATTGATAACAAATGTTAAGGGGCCATGAGCCAATGTATGAAAACATCAATTGAAGCAGAAAAAAAGAACTGAAACAGACTCTTCTCTAGAGTCAATTTTACAGAATCCTCAGTTTAGTCTAGTGAAACCCTCTTTGACTTTTGACATTAAAAAAACTGTCAGATTAAATATGTGTGTTATTTAATCACCTTGTCAAAATACTGTGCTATGTTAACAACAGAATGCTAATACAGAACTAGGTTGAGATGCTCATGTTTATTGGCATTGAATTCAATGAAACTTCTTGCTGTGTTTACTTTAGGAATTTTATGAGTTCTTTTCATGAGCTTTTCAGGTGGTGTTGTGTTCCCAGTTCTACCAATGTTCCTACCCAAAGCACTTAAGGGTTTTATTCAGAGTCTTGTCACCATGGTTATATTATGCCACTCATCTTACATATTCAGCTAATGTGTTTCAAAAACTTTATTGCAGAACACACATTGAAAATGACTAGAGATAACCCTGACATCAATTTAGTTTTCACTGTTATAAAACCATGCAAAATTCACATTATTTGAAATCGAGTACTCCAAGGAAAATAAGACTATTTTCTAAATGGCTTGTGTTTCCCTTTTACTATTAATGAGGTGTGGTAAATGGGAATGTATTTCAGATCTCTCTGGCACAGTTACACACATGAATAATATCCCACTAAAGTTTCCTTCAGCCAGAAGTTGCCCTGAGAGAAATTTCCTCACTGATGAGATGACAATGTCTGTCTTTCTCTTCAGCTAATTTGTAAATCATTCACAATAGACCCATAAACTGTTCAGTGTACTTAGCTTTATATATGACAATTGGGGAAACAACATCAATTGAAATAGAAAATGATAGAAAGCAAGAGGCTGATATCCAAATTGCTCAGGGTAGCTCAAGATTCAGCCAAGCTTTCCTCCACACAATAGACAGGATTCAGACCAATGACAAAAGAAAACAAGCCTGTCTTAACCCACCTCTACATTCCATAGCACCCGAGTTCATCATTTACCATGTCTTTCAAGGCAGATTTGTTTGAAGATACAGAAACACAGAAAACTTTAAAAGCAACCATCTTTCTTCCTGTTGTAACAACATGTTACGATAAATGAATGAATTTGTATCATTACCTAATAATAAAATCAATTTATTTAAATTGCTGTTGACTATACTACATTCACTGATAATCTTGGTTATGCTAATACTAACGAAAACAAAGGAATCAGAATTACTAAAGCAATCATCTCATTTAAACAGTATTACTCTGAGATAGAGGAAAGGACAGACTTCCAATAATTTAAAAGCTTATTGTGATAACAAATGATACATTTCATTAAATTAGTGGAAAATACTGAATAAAAATTTCACCAAATGCCACATTCAATGGTTAAATAAGTATTGTCCATAGTATCAATACTAACTAAAAATATCTGCTGTTTATTATTGAAGTTCTTCTTTTAAAAGAGCCAAATTCTGGAGATTCAAATAGCTAAGTAAACATATATTTTCACCGAAACTCAACATTCCATTTTCATAGTGTCAATTCTTACAAAGTATCAATTAGTTTAACAAAAGAAACCATATTTAATAATCAAAGATTAGCCAGGTTTCCTAACATTCTTCCAAAACAACTTACTTGATGAAATATTGTGTATAAGGCTTACTTAGTAAGTTTACAATAGAATGCATTCAAATGAGGAAATAATATTTTGGCCATATTCATAATCATAGAACCACATATGAAAAAGAAAATGAGATGTCTTGTTAGATGGGAAAAATGTTTAAGTGTCAAAATGATGTATGGGAGTAGGAATGCCCTCCTGTCATTTATCGAAGTGTTGCAAACTCTGAAATTCTCGTTGAACACATGCAGAAAAACCTGCTAAGTGTTTTAGTCTTTCCCTGAATTCTGATGCTCCATCCTTATAATTCTTTCGCTTGCAAATGTTTTCGTTCTGCACATTCATGTCAACACGAGGAAATTTTTGTGTATATTTTCTAAAAATTCTGAACTATTGGAGATGAACACCTGAATACAGTGCCAAGAAATAGGAAGTTTGGGGATATATGTTGCAGATGTTAGTAAAGTGGAAGACGGGGCAAAATTTAACAATAGTGAAGAAGTTGATATATAAATTGGTATTGAAACATCTCCAGGATACGTTGTTGAAATCAAGCCTTAGAAGACCAAGGTGGTGCTTTATATTTTTAGGATGTCATATGATCCTGAGGCTGAGGAGGTGACCCGATGGGAGCGCTTGTTGCTCTTGTGGAGGACTGAAGGTTGTTTGCACCCTTTCTAAATTTCACAGTCTTCTGTTAAATCCGATGCTCTCTTCTGGCCTCCACAAGCGACAAGCACACAAGTGGCACATGGACACATACGTAGGCACAAACATACACACAAAATAAAAATAAGTAAATCCTTTGAAAATGTCAGGTCTCATTTATATTCAAGAAACATGGTTTAATTGGAAGAAGGAGAGATGTAAAGGCCATGTAAAGGCATGGTGCAGTTGAAGGACATCTCTTGTGAAGTAGTTAAAGAAGGAAAAACATTGAGAGTATTCCATATTTGTATAGCAATACAGTTTGAATATGTTAAGATGTAAAATTTATGGACTCTGCTATTAAAAAAACAAAAGATCCTTTTTTAGAATAGATTTCTATATTTTGAAGTAAGGACCAAATAGTGCTTTAAAATGAGAATATTCAGAGTTTTAATTACTAATTACCCAATATGCCTGGCCAAATCATCATTACCAGAAACTCGCAGCAGGGCTCTTATCGTTAAATATACTATGAAAATAAATATGAGATTCAAATATTAAAACAAAGGCAATGCTCTGGTGATAGTTGTTATTAATGTCTTAGTGTGTAATTTACAACATAGCTTTTCATTTCAGATCATTCTAAATTTCCATGACTATATCAAATTTAATAAACCATTAGTATTTTTTAATTGATAAAAGAATTCCCTTCAATGTTCCTATTTCTCTGTACTAGAGATCGAATTCATGACTGATTTTATCTGACTCCATCCTGGGGCTGTCCCTTCTGTCCTCATTTAAGAAATTCAACCATGGTTCTCCCCACCCAGGCTTCCCTATTTTCTTCCTAGCCCTTCTTGTTTTCCTTTGACATCAAATTGAATCATTCTACCCAACCCTAAGGCCTCACTAAATAACTTCCTCTTTTGCTTTGAAAGGCTTTAACTCATTCTAGAATAATATTCAAAATTTATCTCTGATAAAATTGAGTCTGAAAATCAAAGCACTTACTATACAGACATGTTAGTACAAAGGAAAAGCATAAGGTTCACTTGGACGTTCCATTTGTGTGACTGAAGAAACAGAAGAAGAATTCTTGTTAAGACCCCATGTGAACAACAGCAATATGAGATATTGTAGTGAGTCTCAGCCCAAAAGTGTCATCCCAGAAAACTGACAAAAGGGGAGCTCCTGGGATGTCAACAGAGGGTGACTGAGCCTGCCAAGAACCCAGAGGCTGCTGTCAGAAACACAGGAAAAATGGACCCCAGCTTCATGCCTGTTTCCTGAGAAGAGAGTCCGCAAAACCTGTCAGTCCCTCTTCCATATTAATTAGTAAAGTCTGCTGTGAAGAATTTCAATAAAATGCTTGTTCAAAAAGGAAAAAGAAACATCTGTTTCAAAGTCGCTTTTCCAACTCAGTTACAGACTTGGAGATGTGTGTATGTAAGTCATTGTCTTCTCAAGTGTTAATTGTGTGTTTAAGTTTATTTGTTGGCTAGTAAAACAATGCCCAAGCACGTTATTTATTTTCAAAAACATTTTACCAATATTAGTGTTAATGTCAAGAGATAAATCCATTTTTACCAGGTTCTTTCTTTCTTTTTTTTCCCGTTTCTACCTCCAGCTTTCCTTCTGTATTTCTTCTTCTTTAACTCCGATAGATGCTCTTGAGGCCATGGTTTATCTTCACTGAAAAGAGAGCCATTATGTGAATATCACTAGCACAATTCATAGCTCTAGCTTAAAGGGAACCATGCTGTACTGTGAAAGCATGGGAGCCTATCGCAGAATCAATTGCTTTTGCTTCTGGAATACAGCTTTCTCTTCCTCCTCAATCCTTTAGTTCACAGTAACAAGTTGACTAGAAAAAAAGAAAATGGACAAAGGCTAGCATAAATCCTTATCAAATATATTGTCTGTTATTTAAAAATCCATCATGAATGTGTTTCCAGGACAATTTCATATTGGTAACTAATTGCTATATTCTTCCCTAAGAAAGAATATTTCTTCCACTCTCAACACACATGCAAGTAACATTATACAGACTGAGAAGATTGTGCTTCTGTATTTAGGAATATATATATATATATATATATAATTTATATTATATACATACATGTGTGTATTTACATATATGTATATAGTATATAATGTGTATTTGTAGTAATAATTAATGAAAAAAGAAGGCATGATTTTTAGAAAGAACAAAAAAAGTAGGTAGGAGGGTATGGAGGAAGGGGAAGGGAAAATGATTATTTTATATTATAATCTCAAAAATAAGGGAAATAACTTTGAAACCATTTTATAGCTGAAAGCTTCCCTCTTTTATAATGAAATGATGAAAAACCTCAGAGTAAACAGTGCCTCAGCATCCGCATGTACCCACCACTACGTCCTAGCTTTTCAGTCCTCATAACAGCAATAAAAGCAGATAGCCTTCCCCAAAGACAAGTCAACTGGAATGTAACAGAAGGACAACTTAAAACTTTCGATTTATGGTTTCAATTACAGAGATTTTTATTTCCATTTATACCATATCATCCGAGGTTGAGAATCATCTATTAAATGTGCATAAGAAATGCATAAAAATATTAACAGAACTATTCAAAGCACTAAATCAAATACACATCTTTTAAAGAAACAGTACTCAATGAACAGACAAGTGAGTATTGTTACAAGGGGGAATCTCATTATACTCTTCTTATCATTTGTTTAAATGTCAGATTAAATTAAGACTGTTTAAACAGGAAGGTGTCTTTTGAGTCACTAGTGTTAGATTGCTTTTGGATTTAACATCCTATAGGTTTATAGTATTCTTTTAATAAAGTAGTGAGTGAGTGGTGAGCCCACCATAAGAATCATTGCATATCTGAGTAGATTCATTTTTCCTTTTTTATATTACTATTCTATATTGCTATTCACCTACATACAAAGTTTTACATTTTATACTTTGCCTAGAAAATTATAATTCACCATAATATCCATTTCTGCTGAACCATATACAAGTACTGCATTTGTGCATGTAGTATAAACATGGATAGTCTCTATGTGACAGAGGCAAGAAGAGGATGTTTGAGGTTTCCTGACCTTCAACACTTTCAAATTAATTCCAATCCTATTTGTTAAAAAGTCAAAGAAAAAAAAAACAATTACATATGAAATTAATAATTATTTTTAATATGATCATGTCAAGTATAGCTGAATTTAAGCTGGTTCATTACATATGTTTCTCAGGAAAGAGTGATCTCTCCAGATAGGTAATAGTTAGAAACATGAATGACTTGGCAAAACTGTCAATTATAGATTGGAGACCAACTTTATTGATGTTCTTGAAATCTGCTCATCAGTCTTTTGTAGGCAAATGACATCTCCTGTTTCTTTCATGGTTCAGTTGGCAGATTAACTAAATTTTAGCACATTTTCCCTCTAAATTAAGTCAAGAAATGAAAAGCATCAGGAAAGATGGATTGTCCTATACTCATTGAGATTCAGAGATATTAGGTGATTCCTTTATAGTCAGGAAGGATGAAGGTGTGAATCTATATCCAGGACATAAGAAAGAAAGTGGTCACCACGTAAAGGTGAACTTAGGACAAGTGTCTGGCCAGCTGAAATTGTCTTTCTTTAGCCTATAGCTTATTTGCCTAAATCACATTAATAATTTAACTAAAACAACAGTATGACATGCGTATAAAAGGAAAATATGGAAATTCTTAATTTTAAAACATAATAAATATGAAGAAAATTTAATATTGATCTACAAGAAGACAGGAAATGAATCAAATGATTAAAAAAACTACACTTAAATCTGCAACTGACAACACTTCCCCAGGCATTTCGAAATGCATATAAGTAATTATACATGCTGCGTACACTATGCTTGTAAAACACAAGTGAGTGAGTGGGAACCAATATGACATTTGGGAGTGCTAAAAGTGAACACAGTACTCTCATCTTACATACTGCTCAGTGTCTTCGTGAAGAATATAGTTTTAATAATAAGATTTGATACTTAACTCAAGGATATGATTTAGGTTTTTTTAATTTTATTTGAGCACTTCTGAAAATTTAACTTCAAAATTAATTTTCTGTTATTTATCTGTCTTATTCAGTTCGGATTTCGATTCTGTGACAGCATGAAATGGGTGTTAGGTTAGAAATCTGAGGTCAGAGTGCTGGCAGTATTGGGGCTAGTTTTAGTGCCTTGGCTGTACTTTCTCACATGTCAGAAAACAGTAGGGGCAGTAAGGTGCTGATCTTTTTATAGGTATAATACTTTCACGATGCAACTTTCCACCACAATACCTCATTTCAATCGAATCATCTCCCCCAACCTCACCTCTAAATACCATGATTTTGAGAGTTATTGTTGACAATAGAGAGAAATTTTGGCATCTTATCAAAATTCATTTCTTTAAAGCTATGTTGTAAAGTGATTGAAGTTGAAAGAGAAGCCTTGACAACAAGGCTATGTCATGAAGAAATGTTTTTCCTTCATGTGGTTATTGTCCTTACTATAAAAGACAGTCAGAGATACTGGAGAAATTCTTAGTACCTTCTACCATGTGAAGATGGGAAAACTAGACATCTAAGAACAAGGAAATTGAACCTCTCTGGATCAATAATAATAATATTACTTTGTAATATGTAATAATCTGCTGCAATTTTTATCTTGGCTATCACACTTGATGTGATATCACATCACATCATAATCACATAATCACAGTTGATTCCAGCTATTCGGAATGAGGAAGTGAACATTTCTTCTGTTGCTCTCAAGTTGTACAATTAGGTGGTGTAGTAGCTGAACAGTTTAAGCTAAGATTTTGGGATATGAATATATGAGCTACCTAATTCCTCCAAACCTTTCGTCTGGAATTCCTAGATTCATATTCCAAAAAGGGGAACAAAAACAAACAAAACAAAACTCAGCAGCAAAAAAGAGTGATGAGGACTTTCAAATCCAAAGTACACTACACAAATTGGCTTTTACCACTCAGGACTAAGTAGCTGGCCAGATGTTCCATCTTTTCCTTTTCTGTAAGGTTTAATAACCTTCACTGGTGTAGACAGAATCCTACTCCTGTGCCTCTGAGGGAATGAGTGGCTGATGAATATTTGATCCCCAAGTCAACCCCAAGAAGGGGTCATCTGTCTTCTAGGAATGAAAATATTGCCCTGAAGGTGTTTGAACCCATTACCCCTCTCAACTTCTTAAAAATTTAGTTTAGATTTCAAGTCAACTAGCTCTTATCAGCTTGTCTCATTGTACTACTGAAGATCAACAACCTCCCTCATTTCATCCCATCTACATTCTGTACAGGAAAAGCACCCAGTAGTTACTTCAAATACTCTCCACTAATGTGGGGATTTCATAAGGCAACTCCACATATTTAAAAGGAGGTTTACTTGGGGGTTACTTACAGCCAGTAGAGAGGTTGGTTACAGGATCCAGGAGAGGCAAGGTGCAGTGCAGTGGGGTTCTCTAGAGAACTCTGACTTGGTCTGCCATCCAGCATCCTGCATCACCAGGAGCCAACAGGCCAAGACCCAGATGGATCTCAGGTCTTAAAGGCTCCCATCTAGGCCACACCCCATGGGCAGGTCCTAGGTAGGCATGGCATTACCAGCTGCCTCACTTGGGTGGTGCTTCAAGGTCAAAGCTGGAACAGCTACCCACTATACCCCACCCCCAACTTTACAGAATGATGTTCTAGCTACAGGTCGAATGATCTCTCCAGAAAATGATTTGTTACTCATTATAGTATCAATAAGATGCAAGTGTTCCCAAACTCTAAGTACAGTCTTTTTTTCACTTATCAATATTTTCTTCACTCACCCACTTTTGCTTTCAACCAATAAGATGCCTGAAGGAATGAAACCAGAAATTTGCGATTTATGTTAGAACTATCCTCATCTAAATACACTATTTGATTCCTTTAGAGTTATAAATTCCATAAAACACTAGAAGACGTGTCAATAAAATTCTTACCACATTACAGTAAGAATTCCCCTTTTTCCAGTCTCCTAGTACACACTCCTCATTTCCGTATGAAATCTCATGATCTGTATTTTGACACATTTTTGACTCTGTCTTTACACAGTTACAACAATTTTAACACAATTTAGGTGTTTGCCATAGTAGCAGCTCACCTGACACCAAAATGCCATACAACCAGCAGACTAAATCATAAGGATTTTCTCTGACCATTTGAAGTTCAGTCTCAGAACCCATGTAAAAGCTGGGGATGTGTACTGACTACCTGTAATGCTATGAGCTGTGGATAGGGAATCCTAAAAGTAACCTGACTACTTAAAGTAACAGGAATTGGTTAGTTTCATTTCCAGTGAGGAGAGATCCTGCTTTAATAAATAAAATGGAGAGTAATAGAGGAAGATATGAATCATTAACATTTGACCTCACACATGTATACCTATGTACATTAACACACAAGCAAGCATACATGCACATATATGCTACATTCATGTCAAAATGTTTACTAATAATATTTTATCAGTAGCAATATGATCTATAAACATTAAAATACTGTAGTACAAAATTGACTCAGTAGGAAACATACACACACCCTAACACATACCCAATTGCATATGTTTTTATTATAAATGTTTATTTCTTACTATATACAATATATTGCACATATTATAGTACATGCAATTATGTAATATGTACTATACATTAGACACCCTTCTTTCTTCTTGTATCAACAAAGAATTAGAGAAAAAGCAGTTTGACCTCAGCCCTCTAGAAACAAACATCAATTGTTGGTGAATATTCACATATAATTCTACCACTATTTTCTGGTAAGCGTAAAATCTCATGGAAAAAAAATTCCTCATCATAACAGTAGAAAGCTGACTAACATAGGCTACAACACATCCTTGATGTTAAGATCTCACCTGAAATCTGTTCTCTTCTGCACACACCATATGGTATCAAAACAAGTGTACCTTAAGTTTTCTTTACCAAGTCATCTCCATTTGTAATGTTAAATATGATTTGAACATAAATGGACTCGTTGATCTTGATGTCAACTGAGTGTACACTGGGTGCTCAGCTAGTCAAATGCCAGTTTAAATGGTGCCCTCACCGCTTCTTGTAGATGTGGGTATTTAGAACACTAAACTCAGATAAAGCAAACACACTATTTGTGCTATGGATAGACTTCATCAATCATTTGGGGGTCTTTTGAAAGAGACTGGGGTCTCCTGATGAGGCAGGAATTCCACCACCATGTTACCTTCAGAACCATGACTTCACAGATACCATTGTTCCTGACAGTTGTTTGAAATGAATCACTCTCTTATCTGCCCCTGCCTCTTCCACAGCGGGCCTCTTTCCCTACATACAAGCAACAGTTACACACCCTTCTCCATCTGGCATTTCTCTCTTTCTTGGAGTAGTAACTAATGCAAAACAATTCAAATATTTTTATGTGTCAAATTTAAACTTTTACAATTGATCTAAAACTGAGATTAATTTCATTAAATCTCTTAGAAAATCTGAGTTAATACCTAAGTAATTTCCCACTAAAATAGAGAACATCATTCTACAGCTGTAATATGGGAAGGGGTCTAGCCTTTTCCAAGTATGCTTTTCTGACATATTATTTCCTATCAAAGAGAAAAGAAAGAAGAGGGAAATATTTAGCTCTGTGGAAATTCTTTGTTGAGTTTTCCATTGTGGATATGATTGCCAGAGTGTGAAAACAAGGCTTCATACTGGTGAAATTTCCTGTAAAGTTTGTTCTTTCCTTATTTGGTTTATCTTTGCCATTTCCTATACTATGTCAAATCATTTTCTCTCTGCACATTTCACATGTTTTCCTTATTTCATTTTTGTCCGGTGGGAACACTGCATTTGCTTGGTTTTGAAGCCCACCCTTCTCTTTGGATACTAACCATATGTTTTTATAATATATGTATTGCACCAAGTTTCTGTTTTCTGAGTGCTCATTTTTGTATGTGGGGGTCAAATAGCATAAATTGAACAGATTAAATTATATTTCAGTCATACTTTGGCTTAATTTTTCCCTTGAATTCATTTCAAACTAAATGCATCATCCCATTCATCTTTATCCATTCAACTGCATCCCATGGGTCTGTGCCATTTAAGCACCTGGTAGTTTTCCCTCTTGGCAGTTTCTTGGCCTCAGACTAGCTATTTTAGTGTTTTAGTAGAATTAAGAACATTATTTTTTCTTAAAGGTGAGGAGGGCTTAGAGGAAAACTTAATGTAACTTATATTCCCTGCCAAGGAAATGCTCTGAGTTAAGGAGGTAAATCTCAGAGCTCCCGCCCTCCCCTTCAGGCTTCATGCTTGTTACAAATGTAAATCTTCACAGTGCCTTTGTGCGGACTTTGAATACGGGAGCATAATGGGGTTGTTGCCAGAAGACACCAATAAATAGTAGGACTTCAGTGTCTGGATAGCATTTCTCTCATAAAGGAAGTGCAGAACACCCAAAAATAAAATTCTTGTAACAGCAATGAAATGTAACAGCAAAATGTCATAGCAGAATGACATCTATGTTTTGCATGTGTGTGTGATCATGCATAATGATTGTAAAACTTAAGAAAAATGGCAGTTATCGATATGTCATTTCACACAAATATGACACATCCATGCCATCTTGGGTTTTCCCACTAATGTCCATTTTTATCAGTTTATCTAATTTAGCAATTTTTTTCTGTATAGATTTTTATCAATTCTATCAATACATCCTGCCATAGTTTCTGTAATTATTTAATGCTTTAAGAACCACAATGATAAAAACAAACCAAATCACCATGGCTTTGTATTCCTTGAAGCTGGCAGGTCCTACATGATTATTGAGCAGAATTCGCTATTAAGAAGGATGTAACATCAAAAATAGATTTTGTCTGTATACAAATCTCTCATCAAACAGAAAATGACAGGGGCAAACTACAAGAGGATTTTTAAACAGCTTCTTCAACCACAAATCTGATATGTTCAGTGTGGGAAACGTCACATTTTTCCAACCGCATCCACACATTGATCAAATCACAGTCAGTAACATTATCTCTGAATATCAGGATCCCGTGTGTGCACATGTCTCTGTGAGTGTGTTTGTGGGGGTGTATCTGTAAAGTCATATTAAAATGTAAATTTTGTAATATTTCACATTTTCAAATATGTGTTAAATATGGCAGGAAATTGTCTTCAATGGCCAATATGTTTCCAATTTGTTTCCTATGAGGAAGTCTAGAAACTCTGAGATCTATTAGCATTCAGAGTCTCAATATTCAATTGACCTAGCTGGAAACAGACAACATTATTATGAAGAGCACTAAAATAGATGATTAACTGATTCTACAATCAAATAAACATTTTCATTCAGTAGGATAAAAGTGTCTCCGACACTGGTTTAGTGCACACATACAATATTTTGTGTCATTTCTTAAAAAGTAAATAAATCTTTTTTGGACAAATAAATACAAAATATGTGTTCAAAATCTATGCTTTATTCCATTTATAATTTCAATTCACTTTTATGCTATTCAATTCTCTCTGGAATCATATTAGAGAATTTCTACATAAGAAAAAAGAAGCAGTCAGGTGTATTATACTTAATGTGATCCTAGATACTATATGAGCACACATGAAGCTCAGTGGGTCTTAAAGCTATCATCTACCAGTTTATAGTTACAGAATTTATAGTCTCACTAAACTTTTGTAATATTAATTCTAAATATATAAATTCTATGAAATTTAAACAGAATCTAATTGAAATTCACCTGCATAGTTTTGTATAACAAATTCTCTATACCTATATTTCCCCAAAATATTTCCCCCAAATACTTAGCTTGAGCTATAAAACACTCCGGTCCAAATTTATGGAATGTAACTTATCTTTACACTAAGCTTAATTAAAGGATTGCTTGAAAAGTTAAGCCAGGATATGGCAGTACACATTGAGTTATGTTTGTAAGTATTGATTTCCCAAAGATTTTTTTTTTTGTCGGTGTTAAATCACTTGAAGGCTCTGCTCATGGTCAGTGTTGTGTGTAGTTCTTATTGGGAAAGTCTGTTTTTCCCCCAGACCCAAGAAGCAATATTAGGAAATCTTTTCTTTCCTTTATGAACAGGACAGTGCTGTCAATAAGAGCCTTTTAGATGCAAACTTTTACCTTTTATGTTAGTGGTTCATGGTGTGTTTGATTTGGTCAAGGTTGGATGCTGGGCTGCAAGTAGCTAAAAGAAAAGGCAAATCAAATAACGCACTTGCAATAAACTGGAAATATAAAAGAGCTTGACTCATCTATGCTCCACTTGTAAACTCAGACACAAACCTTAAATTCAATAATTCTGTAAGGTTGCCACAAAGTATTTTTAGATTGTCTGGAAGATCTGACTTAATAAGGTCCAATATATAGATAAAGAGACATTCTTATCACTACAAACCTGGTACTGTCACAGTGAGAACCTGGCCTTCTGCAGTGAACCAGAACTTTCTCAATATTATTTTCAAGATGAGGCTCATTTTTGTTCAAAAAGATAAGACATTCCACTTTTCATTTCTCTATGTTTTTAAAATACCCTGTTCTTCCACTCTGCTTTATGCCTAGTGTTACTGTAATACATAAGTTCTACTAGAAGATTGTGACAGTTCGGGTCCTCTGGGAGAAAGAGGATGAAGTCAGGCCTAACTAGGTGATTTTGTGAAGGGAAAGGTGGTATGCTGGGAATACTTTAGTCTTCAACATCTTTCACCATTTGAAGAAGGAAGGGAATGAAGGAGAGATGTAGCAATTTGAGACAGCTTATAGATGAACAAAGTTTTGAAAGTTCTTCAGAAGTTCTTCAGCCAAAGTCAACTCTCTCAGGAGTCTGCTGTCTCCTGAACTAAGCTTGCAGTAGCATTCTTGCCGATCTTGATAGAGCAGCCTGGAAATAGTCACAGGGAACACAGCATCTGTTCAGTACCTCCTTGGATTTCTACCAAAAGGCAGGAAAGTAGCTACATTCCCTTACTCCTTGCCATTCTCTTATTGGAAGTTGCAAAAAAAAAATTAAGGCTGTCCATAAATGTCATAAATATATCTATATAGTAGAATCATTCTTTTAGATTACTAGCCAATGGTAGAAAAAGATCATAGAAATGTAGAGCACCAGAAATACTGCCATTATGTTAATAATAGCATGTCACCTTTACCTGAGGTCAGCCTACTGTGACTCACTTGTAATTCTCTTTAGAATGAGAACAATAACTCGTTGAGGGCCTTGCAAATTGGATCAGTGGGGAAATGGCATAGTGTCCTTGAACCTCAATTTGAGCCCCAAGACCTTTTATAAAAGCTGAGCTTGCACCACATACTTATGATTACAGTGTCAATATGATGATATGGGAGGCAGAGAAATGAAAATCCGTAAAAGCTTGTAAGGCAGGTGGCCTTGTGTAAGCAATGGAGAACAATGAAGAAAATACCCTTTCTTAAGCAAGAAAACTAAAGTCAGATACCTGATGCTGTCCTCTGACCTTTAGCTTTAGAATATGTGCATTCTGTATTTAAACAGGCACACAAACTCTCTCCCTCTTACTCTCTACCTCTCTCTTTCTCTCTCTCTCTAGTTTTTCCTCTCTTACTTCAAGTATGAATATGATTATGGAGTTTATAAAATAAAACACGGGTGTAATTCTTTTGAAAGAAGAAAATAATATAAGAACAATATTGATTAGAATTGATTGGTCCCATGAATATCATTTCTCATTACTAATTAATAAATGATGTTACTAAATCCAAACTCTTGCACTTGCAAACTGAAATTTTTTTAACGCATAAATGTTTTCGGGAGGTAAAATATCAAGAACTATAGTGTGTAGTACATTCCTCCAAAAAGAAAATCAACCCCAAATGCCTATTTATTTAATAGTGATGAATATTTGAGAACCCTAGAAAAGAATCTATAAATATTTCTTTGTAATATTTGCCTAACTACCTAAAAGCAAAAAACACATGAATCTACCTACCCATGAGAAATTGATCTTCAGTATTTTAATGTAATTAGTTCTTAATTCCCTCTCTAGTTTCCCTGGATCTGTTTAGGTTTTGAAACCAATTCAAAGCAATATTTTAATTATTGCAGCATGGAGCTTAATGGGAGTTCTTCAGCACCACCATACAAACACCTACCAAAACCCTTTTGCCCTAACCTTCTGATGTCTGCATTTAATTTTCAACTTTCCCAAACCAGGAACACATTTACCACAGAGCCATGAAGTAAGATAATCATTGTCACCCATTAACATGCAGCCTGGACCTAGCATTCTATGTGCCAGGAGAAAGAATTTAAAACTTTCTTCAGATCATTTGGAGGTAACAGCCATGAGCTATCCGTTGAAGTTATCTCTTACATTTCCATGCCCACTGGCTGTCGTTCATTCCACATGACTGTCTACTACATTTATTTGGTAGGAATAAGAACATTCAGCATTATAATCTAAGTGTTTTTCAGTTGATAACAAGATCCTGTTGATCTATGAAATGAATGAGCCCACATTTAGACATCTTCTAAAGTGTCATAATTCTGCTAGTCATGAGGGTGTGATAAATGACAGTAGCTTAGATTGTGAGTAGGAGGAGGGCAGTACAGTGTTCTCAGAATGGATGCATCGTAAATTTCTTTACAAACAAATGAAGTTATAATTCATTCTTCCTTATAAAAAATTGGCATCTTGTGATAATGGTAAATTTAGGAGTTTCTTGACTTTCTGTCAAAAAAAAAGAAGACAAATTTAACTGGGTAAACCATCAGAATTCTAACTAGAGTGTTGAATATATTTTTTAGAAACGGATAATCTGACTCTAATAGTCCTTAGTAAGATAGCAGTTTGTGTGTGTGTGTGTGTGTGTGTGTGTGTGTGTATGTGTGTGTGTGTTATGTGTGTGCATGTTTGAGTAATTTTAAACTAAAACTGACACATGATTTAACAAACCCAGTTCTCATTATTTATCTAAAGGAAATGCATTCAGTAACTTAAAGTGTCACATACAAATTATCTAGACAAACTAAATATCCACTGGCAGTTGCACAGAGTAAGAGGTTGTGGTGATATTATTTACCCATTGTGAAAGAAGGAAATGCCGCCATTCTCTATCGTATCTGTGAATCTAGAGAAGATTATGTTCAGTAAAATAAGCCAAGCAAAGAAAGACAAGTACCACATGGTCTCAAAAACATGTGGAAGCAGAAAGAGATGAACTCAGGAGAAACAACAGAATAATAAGGTCTGAGGCTCAAGAGAATTAATGGAATGGTAAGATAGTTAGCAATACATAAAAACCTTCATCATGAACAGGATATGTTTCCTTACTACTAGATAAGAGAGTTAGGAAACATGTTTCTCCAGTCAAGGCTTCATGTGTGCACACAGCTGGCTAACACCTTAGCTGCAATTTTATATTCCACTTAATGTAAATGAAGGTAAACTTAGGAATACTGGCTCAGAAAACTTTGGGGAGTATTTTGTTTTCATATTAAAACTCTGAATTTGTGGTAATTTTGGTATGCTACATAGCGTTAGAAAGCAATTAGAAAACTGTATGAATATAAACTTCAAATCTTTCAGTTTTTTTTTCTGGAGTACTCATTCACCTAACTTCATCAAATTCATCACTGTTGATGGGTTACTTAGTGCCTTGTTACCCCTACAGTATTCTATATACAAAAGAAAACGGAAGAAAAGTAAGTTCTTGGTTGGATATTTACTATTTAAAGCTGTATCAGTTTGCAGGCAAATTGAAACAGTCAGTAGGTAAGAAGAACACTACCGTGCAAGTGTGACAATCTGGGTTTGAATCCCCAGCAGCCATATAAAAGATGGGCATGGTCTTGTCCTGCTCTGACCCCAGTGCTGGTGAGACAGGCAGATCTGACAAGCTAGTGTGCCCACATTTATGAGCGTCAGGTGCAGTGAGAGACCCTGCCTCAAAGAAATGAAGCAGAGAGGATAGAGCTGGACGCCTGACATCCTCTACTTGCTTCCTTATGGACACTGGCAGGGAATACACATGGAAATTACATCACACACATACAAACACAACCCCTCCACACACACAACAGAGAAACTACTGCAGATTGGGGATGGGGCTCCATTCTATTATCTTAATCATTATGAAGAATGATGCAAAGATCTAAAGGAAAGACACACACACTACTATCTATTTATTTAATAACCTCTGTTTTTCTAAATGTTTAATTTGGACTCTCTGGGCTCATGCTTTCTTAATATAAATCTGTCCAAAGTTGAATCAGTGACAAAAAGTATAATGTTTAAATAAACAGATATAAATTTATCAGTCCCTTGTAAATACAGATTTCTCTGTAACTAACTGAAAACTATGACTTGATCCTGAGCAGAAGGTAGAAGAACTGGTTTCCATATCATTCTGGGTGAAAATCTGGTCCTTTTTTCCCTAAAATTAGACTAATGTATACACACACACACACACACACACACACATACACACACATATATATATTATGTGTGCACATATAAGATGCTCAGAGGGCACTCCCATTACCAGGTGAGGAGAATATAGATCATTAAAAGAATTAAATATACTATGAGATATATGGTAAATTAAGAACACAGCCAATGGAAGTGATTATTGGAATCTATTTGGCTTCAAGGCTTGATCCACAGACCACTGTGGTCAAAGAAGATCTACTTTATTCAATTAACTGTGAAGCAACTTGATTCAGAAGCATGAAATCAAGAAATCCTGAAGTACAGCTAGCAAAGTAATGCTTCCAAACCGCATCCAGACATCACAAGACTTGACTGCTAGAGATGTATTTGTCCTACCTCTTTTGAGACACAACTATCTTTCTTAAATTTTATTTTATGTTTTAAATGAAATAGAATGACATTATGTTCTCAGCCCCTTTTCTTACTTCAGCCACTTCAAGTTACCTTCTCTGGAACCT
Organism: Peromyscus nudipes; assembly: GCA_902168325.1. Lineage (NCBI taxonomy): Eukaryota > Metazoa > Chordata > Mammalia > Rodentia > Cricetidae > Peromyscus > Peromyscus nudipes. The sequence goes on along the minus strand of CABHPH010093054.1, from coordinate 8,697 downwards.
CCCATGCTTCCCCCATACTCTCAACTTGACAATCTCTTTTCCTTTGAGTATATTTGGGGTGTGAGTATATTTGTGTGTGTGTGTGTGTGTGTGAGAGAGAGAGAGAGAGAGAGAGAGAGAGAGAGAGAGAGAGATTATATATAAATAGAACCAACTAATGTCATTTCTCTTGTCTGTGTGTTGTGGTTTCAAGGTTGACCACTCTCACAAAGCAATATAGATTACAGATGTAGCCCTTTGTTATGAGTGGGTCCCTATTGCTGAAGGAAATATGATTTAGATGACTCTAATTGAATCTAACCCTAAACCTTCATCCTGTGTTTTAGCTTTCATACTTCCAGAAAATACTATACAACCAGCCAAAGGAAGGAAGCAATGGAACAGTTCCACCCACCTTTGGCACAAATGAACAGGGACAATTACTATCATGACAAGATATGCAAAAAAGGGCATGAAGCAGCACTCATATCAATGACAAGCAATAGATTGGTCTAAGAGTCCACTCAAAAGGAGAGAAAATATGCCTGGTACTGGAAACCTAGCTGACTTCCCAGGGCTAGTGATGTCATGAGCCTTAGAAGAGAATCTACTACTACCATTTTGCTAGACCAACCTACTACCTTACTACATTTTTAGTCTTATGTACACCCACAGATAAGTGTAGCTACTACCACTCACCAGAGAACTCTCAATGTAGAGAAAATGGAGACTCTTGTGAGTCTGTACCTCTGTTTTTTCTTTCCTAATTTTCAAGTCTAAATTTGTACTACACAAACTTCACTATCAAAGAAGTTGCCTACTAGTCTCAACATTTTAACCACTTTCCACAATAATAAAATTTAACTTCTATCTTCTTGAAAAAATAAAACCTCTTACTTTAGACAAATATAGTCAGAATTTTTTTTCGAATAGAGATAAAACAAACTGTTTTATGAATGAAATTTAATAAAATTCTTTTATCTGCAAATAGTTTCAAGAAATATTTGTTGTAGAACACTAAGATAGGTTGCATTTGTTTATGCTGTAGAACTCTTGTACAATGAAGCAAAGATATTTTGCATTCAGTTATGTTGCATTTGTTTATCTCTGTGAAGCTATGTTACTGTGCCTGTTTAAAACACCTCATTGGTCTGAACAGCCAATAGCAAGGAAGGAGAAAGGATAGGCAGGGCTGGAAGACAGAAAGAATAAATAGAAGGAGAAAAAGAGCAAGATCAAGGAGCAAAAGATCAAGGAGAGGAGGACGCTAGGGGCCAGCCACCCAGCCACCCAGCCAGCCAAAAAGTAAGAGTGAAAGTAAGATATACAGAAGTAAGAAAAGGAAAAAGCCCAGAGACAAAAGACAGAAGGGATCATTTTTTAAAAGGTGGTTAGAAATAAGCCAAGTTAAGGCCAATCATTTATAAGTAAGAAAAAGTCTCCATACATGATCATTTGGGAGCTGAATGACAGGCCCTCCAAAGAATAAAAGAGTTAAAAAAAGCAACCAACAACAAGCATTTACATAGACTCAAGTTCAATGCCGTTTTATTAATAAGTCACAGCACTTCATTTGGCTGTTATGTAGAACTTACTAATCAATTTATATGAATTTGTTATAAGCTCATCTTTATGATATATTATGTAAATTGGGTAATAATGTAATTCATAACATGTATTTAATTTATTATTTCCAAGATGAAAGGCAGTTATTTACTTTGTATTCGTTTTATTCCAAGCCCCATTCACAATGCATTTTGGTGATTAGAATTCCAGTGTTTTACATTGTTCTTAGTCTTTAGTAGCAATAATGTGCACATTCTATGCATTTTTAACACTTGAATCGTTAAGGACAGAAGCCAGCACACTTCTGGAAAGCTTGTCTGAAAATGTTGAGAGGGGTCACAACACAATATCCCTACTGTGATGACATGACTGGCCTCACTAAAATGAGAATGCAGGTCACAAAGATAATGACTGAGAGACTTAGTATTTAAAGAAGAAAGATGATGACTGGGAGAATTAGCATTTCAATAAGATCATTCAACATATAAGGCCTATGGTTTTATTGTGTTGTTTTGTTTTGGTGTTTTATACCAGAATAACAATATTTATGAGGGAAAGTCATGATTGATAATAGAACTGGGCACTGGTGGCGCACTCCTTTAATCCCAGCACTTTGGAGACAGAGGCAGGCGGATCACTGTGAATTCGAGGTCAGCCTGGTGAGTTCCAGGACAGGCACCAAAACTATACAGAGAAACCCTGTCTCGAAAAACAAAAAACAAAAAACAAAACAAAAAAAGGGAAGGAAAGAAAATAGAGACAAATATATATTTAATAGATAGTTAAGTAGATGACAGACAGAACAAACATAAATAAAAGCATTTTGCATAAAACATAATTAAGATTTCAAATTTCATTGTGCATATATACATACATAAGCACAAATGAATATAAAAATATTTTAAAATGACATTACAGGGCAGTGTCAGTTCTCAACATCCCATATGGTGTATTTGTAGGAAGGTATATCCTACTGTCAGTATGAACCAAAAAGTGCAAAGATATCTTCATTGTCCAAATGAAATCTGACACAATACATTTAATGATATTTATGAACATACAAACTATACCAATAAAATTTTATTTTTGAAAATGCCCACCAGGGGGCACTGGCACATAGACACTGGACTGTAAAGGACACTGGCTGTCCTATCAGGTCAATGCTAACAGTTAAGTATCTTTGCATGATTTTGTTTTTGTATAATGGTGGTCCTGAAAAAAATATAATGAATTATAAGCCATTTCAAATGTTATTTTTTTTAGATTAAAACTTGGATTTCTAAAGTAAATTTGAATAGAACCATGTTTTCTTCAGACTTTCTTGACTTTTATTTTAATTGAGACATGGATTAAAAAACTATTTTAGTATTCCTTGGCTTCATGCTAAATATCACAAAGCAAATAAGAGCATTTGCTAAGTTATTTAAAATAAATGCTCAAATCACAATCGTAGCCATCTTGTATCCTGAGTTTATATGTGCTGGTTAGTAATCAAGACAACAGAAAGATTTGTAATAAAAGAAGCGAATAATATAACTATTTTATTGAATTCCACTTAATCTATAATCAAATATTTATCAGTGTCAAAAAACTGATCAACTAAGAAAGTATTATGAACAATAATATGAATTAGATTATTGCAAAATTAAATTTCAAGATGATACTAATGTTATTTGAAAGAAGAACATTTGATATCATTAGTGTGACCCAAGTTTACAGCCTTCAGTCGAAATTGCATCCTTCTTCTCCCCATAAAAGATGATTTAGTCATGAAATTCACACCATTTCCTGACATTCCCCATCTATGAGTAGAAGCTACTTGACTTCTGTGTCTTTCACGCCAGTATTTCCAAGGTTGAAACTATGTTTTTCATTTTATAACCTTCTGAACCTATAGAGATAAAGACCAGAGTACATCCCCAGATGGCTAAACTATCTTCCCAAATGATGACTCTCCTGTATGATGAAAATGTTTGAGAAGCAGCAAAAGCTCTGTAAGTTCCCATCATTAGGTTCTTAAAAGGAAAATTTAAACAGGTTTTCTGAGAGAATAATGTTTTCTTCCATAATACCAGCCTCAAATGGATATGGATAAAATTCCATTCTGGATTTAATATCCATCAACTTATTGCTTCACACACAGTCTTTTCTCTATGTCCCTCATGGTCTACAACTTTAAATAAAAATATATATGTGTGTGTATTCATATATATTGATATTTGACATATTACAATGATTTATATACAATTAAGACTATAAACTTTAGAGGACTTCACCTTAATCATTTGCAAAGAGAATCACATTCACTCCATTCAGATCCCACAAAATCATCCAGAAGCTGAACACTCTGAATTCTTCATTCTCTTACAGGACTCACATTAACTATTCAATGCTATTGTCATAGGCAGTACTTTGAGTCTATGAACAGGCACTCAATCAGCAATCCTGTCAGCATGTATATTATTTACCAGTGATACTTTCTTCAGGAGTTTGGGAATATGAAAGAAGAATGAATGCTTCTGTCTGTTGGCCCTTCCTTCTTCTGTCCCATTGCATTGTGCAAACACCATCTAACCACCCAGCCCATTATAATCAAACCTTGAATCAGTTTATGCAACTATATTGTCACTCACTGATGATATTCAGGACCATGCTTGCAATCTTGTGTAGTTTATCTACTTCTAATGAGTTCTACTTTGGCTATTATTTCAGTTGGTCTGTCAACAGCATTCGACAGGGTCTACTTTCTATTTCACAAAATACACTGTTTATTCTCTTGGTTCCCTAGAGCCTAAAGTCATTTCTCTTGTCTTATGAGCTACTCTTTCACAATCTCCTTTTATATTATCACCTTTATCTGCTTTAAATCAGGATTCCCCAAAGACTGAGGCTGGAAGCTTATGTTCACTGTGTGTGTCTACCCATGAATCATCCCCAAAAGCAATCTCCAGAAACAGGAAGCTCATAGTTACCAAAATAATGCTCACTACTGCCTAAACGCATACACCCCTAACTTCCTAATGTAGCCTCGTTAATTTTTGAGCAGAGACATGTTATAGCATATTGTGAGGCTATTTACTGACCATCATTTCCCATGGAAACAACATCTAAATTGAAGCTTCATTTTATCCAATTGGACTCTCACTTTTTTCCTTGTAAGTTCTTAACATGCCTTTAGGGTCTCCGGAGTATTTGCAATCACATCTTTATATAAATGTGTCCAAGTGAGAACAGTAAAGTCAGCATATTGTAACTTTCTGGTTTAATGAATTTGATTCATATCTAAAAGCATGATAACATCACTAATGCTAAAGCTATCAGTATCTCCATCAAATCCATGAGGTTTTCTCTTTCTTATACCTTAAAGCGATTACACCTAAAGAAAGACTGATTTTTCCCTACTACAGGTATGGTCTGACAATGAGTTCTGATTAGTAAACAAAGTTGGCAGAAAGTGACATGAAAAGTCAGTGGAGTAAGATGGAGGTGAGGCTGACTGGTTGAAAACAATTTATTATTATGGTCCTATACATCCCCTACTATTTTTCCCATGTGCATTTTATTTGATTGTTAGTATTGACTATCTTGGGCTTTGTTTTTTTTTTCAAGATACTTGCATGAAAAATAAACTTCATTCTAGGTTAATAATTGTTTTTGCTTTATACTTATTTTACATTTTAATTAGATTTGTGTCTATATGTGAGCATATATAGGAGAATGTACGTGCCCTTGGAGACCAGAAGGGAGTGTTGATAGAGATAGACAGGCAGATGTGAGCTCTACAATTTGGATGCTAGGAACTAGATTTTGAGTCCTTTGAAAGAGCAGTACCATTTTTATCCCATCCCCCCCCTCCTCCTCCTTCTTCCTTCTTCTTCTGCCCTCCCTCCTCTATTGCCCCCCTCTTTCCACCCACACTTAGGATTGTATGCATGCTTATTTTTATTTTTCTCTAGTTTGCTCTTGTTTTCCAGTAAATTTGTCAAATCCAAATAGAACACGTGTCTATTGATCTCTTGCAAAATGCTTTCTTGATCCATCCTCCTCCAAGCATTTCCTGTTGTATGTCTCAGAATAATCACTAAGAAGGAAAGCAGGCCTCCTTTTCTCTAAAGCTGAAGACAAGGTTCGAGCTGAACTGTACAGGTTAAACAGATGCTGTAGCCTAAGAGACGGAAAGCACGCATTTACTTAAGTTAGATCGCGACCTGCTAACTTCAAAGAAGAGGAAAGCCGTGAGTATGTGAAGTCATCACAAAATATTGTCTGGGGTTCATGGACAAGCTGCGTCTGAAAATAATAAAAGCTAAGGTAGAGAGGAGACATGAAAATTAGAATTATAAAAAAAACAGATCAGAGGTCAACTTTCTTAGAGTGGGCCACAGTATTGTTTATCTTGATTTATAATGATAAAAAGCCAGCAATAAATTCAGTACTATTTTAAAGAGATTCACAGTTTCCCAGCTACAACTAATTTTGTTCGTCAAGCTGCGTGTGAGTTGGTATCAGCACTGTGTGAGCCCTTCACCTTAATAGGACCCTGACAGTGACTGAGCAGCAATGAAGTGACTGGAAGTTCTTGTTATGGTATGCACATTTGGCACAATGTTTGTTTCTTAGCCAAAGTCTTCTGTCCATTATTAACCAAATCTTTCTGACATGACCTCTGAGGAGAAATTTCTGACTTGAATTTAGTATCTACAATATTCAGCAATGATATGAAATTCTTCTTACAAATGTTAATTTTTCCATATCTATTTTATTGCTTTAAAGCATTTTTTACATGGATACTTTTTAAACAGACACTAGGTTATTAATATGTATGTTCAGGGTCACCTCTTATAGTGTGTTTTTAATTCTTTTGAGTTTATTATTCATAATACTTACTTCAAAGTTTTCATATGAACTTATTTTCATGTATACTTTATTTATCTTCTGCTTCATTGACTCTTTAAAACAATAGTGGCATTTACTAAAACCTTGTCCCTCTTGGATATCAAAAACACATTTCTTCCCACATCTACTTAGTAGTTTACTCACATTTTTATATAAATTTACAATGGAACAAGGTCTTCATAGAATTTTTATAATAACATTTAAATTCTTTTAATGATAATATTTTGTCCATAATTCTGTTAGTATAATTTGATTTACTGTACTGTAGCTCACCAAATAACAATTGTCCTTTATGTCCTAAGTAAGATCCTGTGGTGTTCTCCAATTTCTTTTTCAAAATCAATATTTTTCACTCATGAGAATACAATCTGAGTTGTAAGTTTAGAAATTCATTGCATATCTCCCTTTAAAACTTGTTGAAGTAATCATTAGGAGTAGTATATCCTAAAGAACTAACTATATTCTAGAAATATCAATATATAATTGTCTTCATAACATTTATCTAAGTGAGGGCAGAAGTATTTCTCTATTTACATCTTATCCCATGTCCACTGCAAAAATTAAAATCAATAAAAACAGCAATTGCTAGAGGATCACAGAGTTAGAGGAGGATTGTTGGTCGATAGGTAGATTTATATGTATATATGTATATATATATGTGTGTATGTGTGTGTGTGTGTTTGTATGTGTGTGTGTATGTGTTAGACAGATAACAGTAGAAGATAGATTAGACATAGTAGAAGATAGATAGATAGACAAATAGTTAATAGACAGAACATAGTTCTACAATAAATGTTATGGTGTGTGTCAGTGTAGAATTAAAGATCTTAATAATACCTTAAAAATTCTTTCTAGGGAATCTGAATGTATAGTTAAATATAGTAGAACACACCCATTATCCTAGCTATTGAAAAGTGGAGGCAAAAGGATCAGATATTCAAGGCCATTTTTGGCTACATAGAAGTTCAAGGCCTGGAGTCCTAGGACCACATCTCTAAAATAAAAGGAAAAAATATTTAATTTAATTTAACTGAAAACCTGGAGATTGAAGCATCCAAAGAGATTATTATAAAATTCTACTGCTTTTTAGGACCATCACAAATATCTATATAGGTAAGAAATGTTCTTTGCCCACATCTTCAAGGCTTTAGGAATTGAAAAATAGTTTTGTTTGTAAACTGGTTATAAACCATAGGAAAATAGTCTAAAGTGTGATGCTGTAAAAAAATACAAATGATATTGAATCTGAAACCTATGTTTGGACCCTCCTTCTGATTCTTACTGTGTAAGCTTGTACACATTATTTGCTAGCTCAAATGGAAAGTTAGCAATACCACAGATCTCAATGAAGACTTATCATGTGCTTTTTATGCAACTTAGTTACTTTTGTTCCCTGAACTTTGTCTTCCGTATGCATAAATTATTAATACAAAAACTTAAATTCAGGAATATTATGACAGCAAAATAAAAGTTTATGTTCTCTTGTGCATAATAGTTCAGAGATATGCTTTCAATATTTATTAATTACCTTAATCAGTTTTTTTAATCAACAGCATTTGGATCTCAGTTAAAGTGTACATCATAAAATTTCCAGTGGTTTTACCGACATGAATATTAAAATAGTGGGTTAAATCCAAGTTTTCGTTTTACAATTATAATAGCACAATCATTTTTTTAGCAACACATTACAATACAGATAGGCAGTATAAATGGTGCTTAACTAGTTGTAAGGCTCATGCTAAACCACCAACATGCAATATGGGGAAACAACAATGGATGTAGAGTTTTGTTCTTCTGTGGCGTTCAGTTTCATCATTATTTCATTATATATCTAAAGCTATGCATGCAATGCCACATTTAATACTTTAGTGTGTATAAACTACTATAGTTGTGAGCAAGGTCATACATGCCCAATAATATGGGAACATAGCTACCATTTTTCACTGAACAGGGCTTACAGAAGATCATGGCTAATACTAACACCCAAGCGGGTATCCGTAAGAAGCCACTGCTAGAACAGTCCTAGTGATATGCCATTGGTAGCAATTGTTTTTCAAAACCAGAAACTTCCAATGCAGAGGACAATATTGCAGGAAACCTTTGCCAGGCCAACTGAGTTGCTGCTGCTGCTGCTGCTGCTGCTGCTGTTTCTTCTTCTTCTTCTTCTTCTTCTTCTTCTTCTTCTTCTTCTTCTT
>CABHPH010093051.1:12812-38142 GCA_902168325.1 Peromyscus nudipes | reverse complement strand
ACACACACACACACACACACACACACACACACACACACACACACACAGGCACACGCACACACAGGCACACGCACATGCATGTGCATGCTTGAGAGTGTTCATATATACATATATGAAATTTACAAATAACAAAAAATTTAAAAACCAAATAGTTTTGGAAAATAAATAAATAAATAAAGACAAGATAAATGGTAGATGCTGAGTATGGTGAGGTAGTAAGCCTGTAATCCCAGGACTGAGGAGGTTGAGGAAGGAGAATCCCACTTTTAAGCCAGCCTAAACTACAATAGAGACCATGCCTCTAACTAACAAACTAACTAACTAAAATGGGAGGACTAACATGAGTATCCAAAGACTGGTATCACCACAGGTTCTGGAAGTAGCCCTTCAAAGATACTGAGGGTTATGTCTGTATATGTGTGAGTATACATATAGATATAGGTATACATATTGTGTGTGCACTAATTATCTTCTAGTACATTAAAAGTGTAAGGCATCTCTGTTCATATCAGCATGGCTACACAGATGATGTGACGGGAAAACAGAGACCAGGGGATCAACAGATGAACTTAGCTTAGATCTGTCTGTCTCGCCCAGCAGGCAGCGTCTCCAGCCTAGCCTGCCTCCTCACACCTTCAAATCAAATGTTTAATATGCTCCTCCTGTTGGGGGCCGCTTCACACCAATGACTCTTAAGGACATACCTGTGCTATCTCCCACATCTGGGGATAGCCTTGGCTAAGCAGCTTAAGTTTCTCAGCTGTGGGGCTGCTCAGGCAAAACCATCCTGCTGCACAGGGTGACCTTCCTCTTGTATCACCTGTTGATTTCTGTCAGAGCATTTTTTTTTCTCTTTGGACTTACATTTTTGCCACATATATGACTTCTTAACGTTTACAGCACTGTGTCATAGTTACATCACACACAGGTGCACAGCACAGTACGACCCATAGTAGGTGCTTTGCTGAGGGTGGTAGGAAAAATGTTTTTAGAAATGATGCTTGAATGGGGGAAATCAGGTCTAATGGAACAAGTGGGTGCATTTAACAACCAAAGTGCAAAGAGAACTTAATTTCTGAAAATGTACCGCCAATTCCCAATCCTCATTAGAATCTGTATATGCTTTACAAACGTCCCTGGCCAGTACATTCAGCACCCTCAGCCATGAAGAATATTCATTGGTGAATATGGAATATTTTAGTAGGTTAGCTCCTAAATCCATTTCAAAGATCAGGAAAGTGACTTCTAGAGAGGATGCAGAGTTTTTGTGACCCAGTGGGTCAACCCGGCAGCCAAGAAAGAGACTTCAATGTTAGAATTATGACAGCCAAACCCTGGCTCACTGATCTTCTAAATCAAGTGCAAGGCCTGATGCCTCCGGAATATTCATCTTTAACTGAAAATTCTGTCTCCCTGAGTTCTCTGCGGAATACTTAGATTGAGAGTCAGTTTTAGAAAGATTGTGGTACCATTAATAATCATCTTCCTATCAATGAGGCTGTCTGAATGCTCCTATTGGAATCTTTATGCAAATAACATTGTATGCAATTATATCTAAAAAGGTATAAAGGGAGGAGGTGCACACAAGACACTGACAATAAAAATAAAGGCAACAAGTATTTATTACTTATAAATGATGTGTAAGAGCCTTTTCAGTTGTTACATTCTTAGGGGGCACTGTTAGCCTCACTGAGCTCCAAGAATTAACAACATGCATAATATAACTGGATATCGGCAAATAGAAGAATGCAAATAGATTTATATCTATCATCCTGCACAAAATTCAAGTCCAAGTGGATCAAAGACCTCACCATAAATCTAGATACACTGAATCTGATAGAAGAGAAAGTGGGAAATAGCCTTTAATATGTTGGCACAGGAGACAACTTCCCAAACAGGTCACCAATAGCACAGACACTAAGATCAACACTTAATAAATGGGACCTCATGAAACTGAGAATTTTCTGTAAGGCAAAGGACATAGTCAACAGGATAAATGGCAACCTACAAAATGGGAAAAGATCTTCACCAACTTCACATCTGACATAGGGCTGATTTCCAAAATTTATAAAGAACTCAAGAAACTAGACATCAACAAACCAAATAACCCAATTAAAAAATGGGGTACATGCCGAAATAGAGAATTCTCAACAGAGGAATATCAAAAGACTGAGAGATGCTTAAAGAAATGTTCCACATCCTTAGCCATCAGAAAAATGCAAATCAAAATGATTGTGAGATTCCATCTTTCACCTGTTAGAATGGCTAAGATAAAAAACAAAAGTGACAGCTCATGCTGGAGAGGATGTGGAACAAGGGGAACACTCCTCCATTGCTGGTGAGAGTGCAAACTTGTACAGTTGCTATGGAAATCAATATGGCAGTTTCTCAGAAAATTGAGAATCAATTTACCACAAGATCCAGCTATAATACTCTTGGGCTTATACTCAAAGGATGCTCAATCATACAAGAACAGATGGAGGTGAGTAGGGAGAGATGGGGAGGAGAAGATGGAGGGAAAACTAACTAACTAACTAGATAGATAGATAGATAGATAGATAGATAGATGGATGGATGGATGGATGGATGGATGGATGGATGGATGGATGGACGGACAGACAGACAAACAAACAAACAAACAAACAAATAATTAATAAATAAATAAATAAATAAATAAATAAATAAATAAATAAATGAATGAATGAATGAAAGTGCATACTGATGTAGAAGGCACTATTCTGAACCCAGAACCCAAAGTGCTAATTCTTCTCAATAGGCTGTTTTCTATTCTCTGTATTTTTTCCCCTTGGCATTATTTCTAGTTTTCTGTCAACTTTCTGGAACATTAAATAGGCTTGTTTGTGATCTCTTGATCCAGCCTCAATCCAACCCAAATGCAATCAGAATGACTTTTGGAAATGGATAGTGCCTATCTTCAGGTACCTTCAAAGACCCTCATCCCTGCTGCTTAAAGTCCCAGTTCCCAAGTATGATTCATGGTCCTCAATGATCAGGACAAATTTCTATTTCCACTTTATTCTCTGATTCCTGTGGTAATAACAGTGAGTCACAGCCTGAGGAAGGACAATGACACCTTCCCAGTCTACTCCCACCTCTCCTTCAGTACAGCAGTCCTGTCCCTTCCTAATGGGAGCCCAACTGCCATTTCCCCAGAACAATCCACTGTAGCAGGAATTGTTAGAAGGTCTTATTCATAAAAACAAACCTGGAGCCAGGTTTTGGGGTGAACACTGGAAGGTCAGAGAGACATAATAAGCCACAGCTACCTCACCTCGCCGGATCCTCAGCTGGTCTTGTTTCCTCAGACTGGAGGCCTCTGAGTCTTCATCCAAAATGGGTCTCAGCTGAACTGCTGCTAGAAGCCTGAAAGCTTAACCAGGCCAAATGCTTAACCAGGCCAAATGCTTACCCAGGCCAAATGCCTCGAGTTTCTGGTCCTCACGCCTTATAAACCTTTCTGCTTTCTACCACCACTCCCTGGGATTGAAGGCTTGCTTTCTGGGATTAAAGGCATGAGTCACCATGCTTGGCTATATCCTTGAACACATGGATTTCTGCCTCTGGAATGCTAGGATTAAAGGCGTGTGCTACCACTGCCTAACCTCTGTTTAATATTGTGGCTGTTCCATCTCTGACCCCAGATAAGTTTATTAAGGTACACAATATTTTGGGGAACACAATACCACCACAATCCACAGTCTTCAACTTTGCACAACACACAATCAGATCCCCAATTACTGCCAATCTCCCCACTTTTTCTGTATCCCTCGAGGGCATTTATCTCTTAGTGAGTCTTGGGGATTGTTGCTATGCTCTCCTTCATGTAAGTCTGTGCACTTAAAACAAAGACTGCCTGCAATGCTCATAGTATTTAGTACCATCACTGGAACATACTATGAGATTCATGCACACTGGTCGAATTGAATTTGTTCTTTTTAACACTAGAGAGTGTTTCTCACTCAGAGAATAGCTGATGTAGAGTGACATGTGAAATGCTTTAGACCATTAGTTGAGGAAACACTGGGTCTGGGGTTTGCTACTTCATGAGCTTTGCTCATTAGGCAAGTTCCTTGTCCTTTCTCAACTGTATTCTCAGCCAGAATAAAAGAGTCATACCAGATAATATCAAATGCATCATGTAACACTTGAACATCATCAACAATCTTCCCTACATTCTTTTTAATTTAATTAAATTATTTATTTATTATGCATACAGTGTTCTGTCTGCATATATGTCTACACACCAGAAGAGAGCATTAGATCCAATTATAAATGGTTGTGAGCTACCATGTGGTTGCTGGGAATTGAACTCAGGACCTCTAGAAGAGCAACCAGTGCTCTTAACCTCTGAACCATCTCTCCATATCCCCTATGCTCTTTTTTTAATACATAACACATATTTTAACACCCCATTCCACTCTAGACACTTTCTTGGGCTTCAAGGACATGGAAATAAATCAAATAAATTGAAAAACATTCATGAAAATCTCATATCAACTTGGTGATATCAGCAAGTCAATTACCATTAACTTCACTTTCTTTTTAAAATGATAATAATTTAAAAAAACAGCTAATGTTAAGGGAGTTTTAAATTTGATGTTTGCTAAGCATTTTTAAGATTCTGAGTCATGATAGAATAATAGTGGTTAAATAATTATAAATAATCTACCCCATAACTGAAAACAAGGTTCTTCATAAAATTTCACTTAGGTTTATAGAAAACCTCAATTGTTGCATGGAATTACCAGGTAATCTAATTTAATCTAATTAGATCACCTTATAAAGGAGTGATGTCAAGTTGATATTGTTTTATCTTCCATGCTTGTATGAAGATATAACAGAGAATGAACATTTCTGTTAACAATACAAATTGAAATGACAGATGCCTAACATGATTTTCCCACCAAAAATGTGTTATCATATAGGTGACATTCGTGAACAGAAGTATGATGTCTAGTCTGTTTCAGGCATGACCAAGAACATCACTTTTAATTTTGAGCAGAAAACAAAACTAAATTTTTTTAAAGCATAAAGCTTTCTAAATCGATTTGCTCCATTAAATCCAACAAATGTTATAAGCAACAGAATTATGGAAGGTTGTCTCATGGTCACTACTGGTAAGAGAACCGTGAATTGAATATTGGTAAGAGTTTTGTTCTATCACAGATAATAAGAAAGAAAAATTCATTCATAAAATGCATGAATGTGTTCAAAAGTCACAAAACAGTAAATGACATGAATAATGAGGGATGTGAATTATTGTTTATTGATCATTCACTATATTCTGTGTACTATGTACTATAGGATCTTTTAAAAACATCATTTTGCTGAAAGGTGAGTGTGATGGTAGAGTAGTATAAAATATTTTTTTAAGGACAGGAAAAAATATCAAACTTATCCATATAAGAGTCATATGAATTTTACAGCCATGGATCATCCTCAGTCATGTTTGGGAGTATACCTACCCACCTACCTACCCAACCCCCATATTTATGTACGAGGTAAAGTGAGGTCAAAGAGGGTTTCACATGAAAGAAAATATGTGCATTGAACTTCGTCAAGGATGAATAGAATCCAGGTAAACTGATAATAAGAGAAGGACTTCAGCTTGAGGAAAAGACCAAAATAAAAACGGAGAGGAGACCATAGCACAGTTAGCCTCTTTGGTCTTTTTTGAACATGTGCAGATATGTTTTCTGTAATTATTCTCTAAGTGGTATAACATGGTCATTACCTGTGCTGGTTTGACTAGGAATGTCCCCCACAGCCTCATGTGTTTGAATTCTTTGCCCATAGAGAGTGTGCACCATTTGGAGGTGTGGCCTTCTGGAGTAGCTGTGGCCTTGTTGGAGGAAGTGCATCACTGTGGAGGCGTGTTTTGAGCTCAAGTTGGCCAGTGGGATACAGACTCCTTCTGCTGCCCACAGATCAAGATGTAGAACTCTCAGCTCCTTCTGCAGCACCATGGCTACCTGTGCATTGCCATGTCCCATCATGATGATAATGGACTAAATCTCGGAAACTGTAAGCTTGCCCCAATTAAATGTTTTCCTTTATAAGAGTTGTGGTAGTAATGGTGTCTCTTTACAGCAATAGAAACCCTAGCTAAGATACTATCTACATAATAATTCACATTTAATCAGTTTATAAGAGCATATGGGAGGATTGTGTAGGTTATCTGCAATTTCAGTGCTGTTTTCTACAGTGGACTTGAGCATCTGCAAATTTGGGAACCCCTTAGTATCATGAGACTGATCCTCTATGTGTGCCATGAAGCACTTGTCTGTTCTCATGCAATAACAGCCATTGAAGACTGGCTAGAAAGTAAGAGTTCTTGCTGACTCCTTGTTACACCTGTGGACTACAAAACAAGTAAGATGTTCAAGGAGGGCTCAGTTTAGATGCAGAAGTCTTTATTACATTTAAGTTTCTTGGTGTTACTCTAACAAAATATCTAAGGCAGACATGGTGGCTTATCCTGTAATCCCAGCACTCAGAAGACTGAGGAAGGAGGGTTTTTTTTTTTTTTCAGTTTAAAGCCAGTTTGGCCTACATAGTGAGTTCAAGGATAGCATGGGTTTCAGCGCAAGATCTTGTTTCAAGGGAGAGAGATGTATTAATTGGTTATTTTGGTATTTCAACAGATAAAGCAAGCAGGAGCTGATGGGCGCTGGTGTGGGAGAACAGTGGGAAATGATAACTTTCACACCAACTGATCAACAGTCCCAGGGGCACAGTAATACAGGCAAGGGTAAACAGTGGCAGGTTCTGCAGACAGCAATAGATTCAGAACTAGATTTCAGGACAGGAGTCCAAGTGGGAAGCAGATCTAGGCACCATTCCCACAGAGGTGATAATTGGACAGTGGGAGGTGATGAGAAAACTACCACAGGAGAAAGTATGTAAAAATAAAAGGTCAGAGACGAATCCTAGAGGGTGACTTCTCTTAGGGAGGTTGAGAAACAGGAGAGCTGATCAGTGGTGGACAATTAGCCAAAGAGGCTGGAGAAGGCAGCGGGAAATGTTCAGTAGCAGGAGGATTTTACTGTGCAGAGAAGCAGGTCACTAAGAGGGAAGAACTGTGCAAGGGAGTAGGTTGGATTGAGATTCAGCCAATTCATTTCATAATTAATAAGTTGGTGATCAACTTCACGAGAGAAGTTATAAAAGTGTGAAAGCAGAAAACAGGTGGCAGAGCCTGCAGAAGCGTGCGCAGGCTGATACACACTAAGTGCAGAATGTTCTCTCACACATTTGTCAGAAAGAGGAAAGAAAATACCCTGGAAAAGTCAAGCTGGTCTTCATGCCATACTTGAAATACGTACTTAAAATTGCTTCATTTGATACTTTGCAACCCTATGGAGTTTTGGGAACTAAGGGGACCTGGTAACTAACATTTAGAATTATTTTTGAGATTCGTGGCTCACACTACTCCTGAACAATCCAAAGAATGGATTCTGCATCTGTCTGGAGGTTCACATTCATGTACTCAGCACTGCCAACTCCCACCCAAGTCATAGGCATTGCTTTAGAATAGCAACAGCAGCCAGCATTACACACCAAGGTGAATAAGCATCAACCAATACACTGATGAACAATTTTATGAAGTGGTTAAGAGAGATGCAATGGTCATTGGGAGGAAGGTGAGCTCAGGGCATGGGAACTAACTTTTGCCTACAGTGTAAATCATGGATCTACTGAGGAGAGCAAGCCTACTAATGCCCACTCTCGGCAGCTCTTCCTTGGACATCTGGCCACTATTCTCTGCTCTCCCTTTTCTTCAGGACAATCCAGTTACATGATGGTCTTCAGATTTTCAGGGGTAGGGGGACACTGCTTATTGGCACCAGCAGCATATATCCTTCTTCTCAAAGATGTCCCCAAGTGTGGATGAGGTGGAGGTGACATCAAGGGACTGTGCATTCTAAGGGAAAATAGAAAGGAAAAGATAAAACTGCAAATACCTGGAACGCCGTTTTCATGCAAATGGCCCTAAGTAAAAAGGAAGGAGGCAGACCCAGCAGGAAGAAATGGAACAGGAAAGAGACGCCAGAGAAAAGCTGAATTAGTTTTGAGTAAGAGAATTCGGAGAGGCATTAGCCACTCTTGGGGAAAATGAATAGGCTTTCTCCTCACATTTATTACATTTTCATGATTCTCTAATGTGAAAGTCTTTTATTTTCAATTGTAAGATGAGAGTCTTCAGGTGTATTTCAAAAAAGAGAAATCTCCCTTTCACATGCATTATAATACTCAGCACCAGTCCCTGGGGTGGGGTGGGGTGCTGAAAAAGAGACCTCACCTCACTTGAGGGGCATGAGGCCCCTGGGGTGGCGTGTGTGGACAGCACCGGGCTGGTTTCTGGAAGCTCTGAGGGGACAGATGGAAACCAAGGGGACCGAAGGAAAGTTTAGAGATGCCAAAAGTGATGTGGAAAAGAAAGTGGGTTTGCAGCAAGACAGCCTTGTTCTGGTGAGACCAGTGATTGGATGCGTCATCTCCCTCTGGTTTATTTATTTGCGATACTAAAATAGTAAACACCTCTCTTCTTTACTGTGAGAGCAAAATGGGATAAATTCATGGAAACACGTAAGAAAAATGGTCAAAATGGCTGAGTATAAATGCAAGAATCCAGTACACACGTGGGGCTCTAGCTCTCAGTTGGGAAGGCACTCATCCAGCATGCACAAAGCCTTAAGTTGGATTCCCAGCACCACACAAGCTAGGTATGGTGGTACATGCTTATAATCCCAACAAATCTCACGCTCAGGTGAGGGAGGCAGGAGGTTCAGTATGTCGTGGTCCTGCTCAGCTACAAGTTTTGAGACTACTTGGGATAAAGGAGACCCCCATCTAAATTGATGATGAAGGTGGTGGTGGTGGTGGTGGTGGTGGTGGTGGTGGTGGTGGTGGTGGTGGTGGTGGTGGTGGTGGAGATGGTGATGACGATGATGATTCTAACACACTCTGGACTAGAACATTCTTTTAAGACTTTTATTAATAATAAGGAAAATTTTTAAAATTAAATGACTGTTTTTGGGGAAAGGTGTCCCAGGATCTTTCCCCATGTGCTGGAAGAACCGTCTTCAAGGATGGCTTCTATGGGAACGTATAATATCTTAAGACTACAGTGAGTGAACAAGAGAAGGGGTGAGCAAAGCTGCTGGCTTGTTCTTTGCTCTGCAAGAATCTGAGCAGCTCAGGAAGGATGTCTGTCTCTTCAGGGTAGGAACTCCAATAAGCCATTGATTGATCCAAGGGAGCTTCTGCAGGACAAATGCTTTCAACCCGTATCTGTTTTGATTTAAAAATCTGACTTTGGAAAAAGCCATTTTTTGACTTTTTTTTTTATGGCTTGGTAAAAATAGTTCATATGGCTCCCAATGGTTTTGCTTGATGCAGAGGTGACTCATTGGGTATTGTGTAAAAGTGCTAATCTTCCCCCAAACACTTCTGAATTCTTTAATTTCTCTGACACATTAATTCTAACCCCAGTCCCCAAAGCCCCAACATCCCTGAGAATCCCAGAACAGAAATTATAGCAATTTCCTGTAACCTGAATCAAATTCCAAGGTTGGAGAGCACGGGCCAAGTCCAGCCATTAATTCAAACAACCATGTGAAAGATTATGGTGGGCAGCTGTGATTCCATTAAAGGGGGCAATTTCAACTCCATTTCCTTGATAAACAGACACAAGCTCACCCCTAAATTGGGCTTGATAGATTTGATTAGGGGAGAGTTTTTGGAGGTTGTGATTTCTACAGGAAAATTGCTGTTTGATGTGCAAGGCCAAATTGCACTTGAAATCTTCTTGGGGGCTGGGGGTGGAGAAGGAAGAAGAAAGAACACCTAGCCAATTGCCATCATCCAAGCAGCAGGGGAATCAAGCTGTTGTATTCAAAATATCTGTTAGGTATGCAGCCAGTGTGTGGTGCACAAAGCATGCCTGCTCGGGGGACCTGGTGATTAAAAGCAACAAAACCAAGTGTTGTTTAAACAAAGCAAAATGTGCCCAACCACTTCCTGGGTCCCATATGAATCTTTTGCAGGGAAGGCATGCAGCTTTGGCCGGGGACACCTGTGGTTTTCTGTTTCTGTTTCCACACTGAGAACCCAGGGATCTGGACTAGAAGGGATGGGAGTGGGCACTGATAATTTCAAAGCACAGTCCCCGATCCAAACAGAATGATGGCTACATGACAGTGAGAACTTCTAGTCTATTTTGCATTAGTCACATGGAAACTTTACTTCTTTAGCTCATCTCTGCCGGTGAGACAATGAAGACTGTAATTAGTTCTTCAAACGCTGACCAAGGATGCAAAAGTCGTAAATGTTTTGTGTTAGTAAATCTGTCTTTCTTTTCACAAGTACTTAAAGGAACATTCTTTCTCCAGTATTGCCCATTCTGCCTGGCTTCGTGCCAAGCTTCTAGGGAATAGAGAATTATTGAGGACCTAGGGTGTGCCAAGAATACCAGGGTGCTTTAAGTCCATGGTCTCATTAAATCTTCCAGTAACCTTGGAGGTGGCTACTATTTTCCTATTTTTAAATAAAGATAACAAGTTCAGTAAATGTTTGATGTTTTAAATAGCCAGGATCTTACAGGCTGTAGGAAGCGGGCTGGGTGTGATCTAAAACCACCCATGTCCAAGTCCACATTCTTGCAATCTCAGAAATGTGTTGCCAGGGCTACAGGAAACAGAATTTCACAATCCTCTATCACTTTATATAATGCCCTTGGGAATTTATATAGAGAGAAATTTATAAATGTAGGCATCTATAAATTTGTAAATGCAGAAATTCATCAAATATCATATTTGTCAATAGGTCAGTCAGTTTTAACTGAACTGCTATGATCCCCAAAGCAGAGATACTTGAAAGTCCAGGTTCCATCCACTTAAATCTACCTGTTATACTAGTAAACATATTTCATCTCACAGCACCATCTCCACATAATCTTATAACTGATGAGGGTTTTCCTTAGAATCCACCCCAGCCACAACTCTAGCTTTCCTGGTGCATTCCCCATTGGCCTGTGTCTTCAACCATTGACTCAACGGGCTCTCAGAATTAGCTTCTGTGCAGATCAAACACATCCTTGACTTTCTAAACATGATGCCACCCTAGCATCTGAACCATTCTAGTGAGTATACTGGTCTTCTCTTTCTGTTCTCCTTCCCTTCTCTGCCATCACTTCCTGTGTCCCCCAAAGAAGGAGGACTCCAAGCAAGAGACAGTGTGCTTAGAATACTGCTTAGAGCAGCTGATCAGAATCCAGAGGTTCAGAACCAGTATCCTCTACACATGGGGGCCAAACTCTCCACTGAGCTGATAGTCCATATTACTGTCCTCCACAACTCAAATGCTGTGGCTCCCTGGCTCCACCACAGGCCTTGAACCACTGCTTTTCTCCAAATGAGACTACTTAACAGATCTTACTCTGTGCTCACGCCACACATCACCTGAGATTAATAAACATAAAATGATTTTCAATCCGATTTGAGAGTTTAGAGGTTTCATTCCTTGTTCAAGGAATGATGATGCCTATTAGCACATATAACACCATGTTCAAATGGTAAAACCCATGGAGGACTCAGTGTCAGCATGGGGTCATCCGACATATGCATGTTATTGAGAGTCACCCAGAGTGGAGCCAGGCTGGGGTGGGAGAGGACAGAGTATAGCATATAGCCATGTTTGTCCTTCAGGTGGATGCTCTTAATTGATCTTTAAGAGTGGGAGTTATTTGTTATGAACAATAAAGTTCTTTACTGATGAACTAAGCAATTAAGTAACAATTAAACAACAAAATGTTTTACTATGAGTCTTGGACATTTTTACTCTCTTCACTTTTTGCTATTTTAGGATCTTAAACAACAATTAATTGAATAAATATTTACCCAGGACTAATTGCTAGTAATGCACTGTTGATTAATGCAGGCGTGGACTCTGCTCTCCTGGAATTTAATGGTCTGGAGGAGGAACTATCACTCAGCAAACAGTTAGAAGTTCACTGGATGTTGCCATCTGCTTCCTGAGAGCATTAAAACAACCCGAGGCAGGTGTCAGTACAGATGGCCAGGATCCACCTGCAGCACAGGTGGGGGCAGGATCTCTAAATGACCTGGAACCATCACTCATCATCTCAGAGGTGGGGATGATGTATCTCCACCATGGCTGATGTTCACACCTTCAGAGGATGGGCAGTGGCCACGTACTGTTCTAGAATGCAAATCAACAAGCCTCTAAATCGTTTGAGATAAAGGGATGATGGGAGTGAGCTCTCTTTTTAAAAGATAAGAATCTACCCAGGTGTGGTGACTCAGGACTGTAATTCTAACACTGGGAAGTCTAAGACAAATTTGAGGCCAGTTTAGGCTACATTGTGAGTTCCAGACTAGCCTGGGCTACAGAATAAGATCCCATCTGGAAACAAACAAACCAACACAATAGTTACAACAGCGAAAACAAAACCTTAAAATCAACAGCAATCAGAGCCCCTAGTACACAACAGATACCACATACTTTCAGGTGCTAAGGGCTTCCAATCTGCTCCGAACTCCTCGGGTTTTAGATACCTTCTTCTTGGAGCCCGTCAGTACTGTAACCATCCCCTTCTCTTGGTACAATGGAGGCCGGGTATCGCAAGACATTTTGAGGAGTCCCCATCTCTTTTCCATTATTTTCTGACACAAGATGGAAAGGAAATTACAGGTCTAGACAAGTCCTCTAATCTGTCTATGTTGACAGCAGCAACTAGGATGAAAGATGGATAGGTGCAAGGCGGAGCCCACAAACATCTGCCTGTGCACCTACCGGCATCACCAGGATGAGGATCTCAAGGACCAGTTACAGCAGAGATAGTCTCTTCATTTATTTTTACCCAGACACCCATTATTACTACCCTTTCCTTGTTTAGGTCTTTCATCAATATGCTTGACTAATTTTTTTTCTGCCTAGCTGCCAACCTTGGGCAGGAGAACATCTGGTATATCCCAAAGGGCATTAGCCCATTACGAAAGGCAAATTGATTTTTTTAAAAAAAAATTCATAAATCAGCAGTCAAATGAAAAATGTCACTTTAAATTACAAACATAACTGAGTCGGTGCGTGGCTGGTACCTGTGAATAACTGGAATTATTTATGACTGTTTAATATTTGTTGGGGGTGCATTGTAATTTTAATTATGTAATACAAGGTGAGATAATTATTTACTAGTGCTGACATGGAAATGCCAATAATTACTTAATATCTGTTGGAAATTATTCAACAGTTTTTAATTAGCAATACATACTAAAGTGATTGTTACTCTTCAGCAAATATAAAAATCCATCCATGAGAAAAGACACCTGGGACTTGCATTAGTAAGTGTTCTAAAATGCATTATTGATTTGTACACATTATCATACTTATGTTATTACTTTTCAATGTTTGATGGATTCTTGCTTTCATCAGCAAAAGAACACAAAAGTAAAGAACAGCTATCAAAGTGGGCGATCAAGTAAAATAAAAGGCACTTATTACAATGGCCCATTTGTTTCACGCATCCTTAGGTTGAATCTGGAATAACAGTGTTTGTTGCTATAAGCTTTCACTCACACACTTTCTCCAATTAATCTATTCACTTCCATTACAGATCCCTAGAGGGATGCATCCAGTCCTCACTTTCAGAATATCTTATCAACAACATTCTTTGGAAACATACAGCTAAAGATGTGGGCCAGGGAGAATTGGCAGTCTCTGCGAAGCACCTTCCCTCTGTGGTTGAATTCTTCTGCTCACCTTTGGAAACCATAAAGATAAAATAATGAAGAAACAATGCCACTGGATTGTAATAAATGGTCTCAGCCATTTACTATATGTAAGAGCTATTCAGGAACACCACTAGTTACTAAACATATTCCTCAGGGTCTCTCCTATGTTAAAAGCATTTAATGAGAATAACATTCTTAGAGTTTGCTAAGTATTTCTTTCAGTTAGTCCTTACATAATGAAGTGCTTTGCTTAGAGAGAGAGAGAGAGAGAGAGAGAGAGAGAGAGAGAGAGAGAGAGAGAGAGAAATACAGAGAGACAGAGAGAGACAGAAACAGAGAGAGAAAGGAAGAGAAACACTTCCATTTCATCATTTGCTAAATATATTTTTGGTGGATTACTAAGGATTGATTCCAACTATTAGTGTTATAAACTCAGTTCCTCCTACCGTGACTTGTTACAACTTCTCTAGGAGGATGGGACATGGGGATTTATCCTCTGGATGGATAGAGTATCATTATCATTGGACTGCACATTATTAGGTGCATGGATGTGACCAAGGTTGTCTTCTCTTGAGCCCTACTTCAATCTAGTTTGAGCTATTTACCTCATCCCAACTGACACCAAAGTCACCCATATTCCTAACAAATTCCCTGTGTCTTCCATCCCTAATACATCCTCCATCTTCTGTCTTGTGGTGATGGAGTTGGGACCCTATAGCATTTTTTTTTATCAGCTGCATTCCTGTTAGGTGCTTTAGCAGGGTCCATTAAGTGAGGATGGAAGCCAGGAAGGGGACAAGGGTCCTGCTCCTTCTATTTAGCTTGTTCTTTCTGTCATAATTTCCCCAGAATGTCCATTCACTTTGGAAGGCTCTCACCATCCTCCCCCACTCCCAGCTCTCAGTAAGGTGTGTTTCTTCCCCATAGGGCTGTTCCATCTCTCTGTGTCCCTTTTGCCTTCTCTTGAGATGCCAGGGCAGCTGCACACATCCCAGCATCCTAGTTCCTCCACAGGCTGACCAGTTAGAGTTTCTAATAATCCCGACTGCTTCTCTTGGTATCCCTATACATACCTATAAATACAAGAGGGGGCTGGTATTTCTTTCTGCCTCCCAGTCTTCCAACACCTTAGGTCATCATTCTCTAGACAAATGTTCTCAGGTAAAATATCCACTGTAGGTTCTGTTTTCCTGAGAGACAATTGTATTTAAACCTCTACACATAAATGCTGCCTCACTGGGCACCCCTGAAGGGGACCACCTCTCCATTCAAAGTTCTGCAATACCTGATCCAGTCCATGATGCAGCTCAGTGGTCACCCATTCCAAGAAATGCATCCTACCCCACTACGTTGGGCACCCCACCGTTCTAGTTCCAGAGCAGCTTTTATGTTCTTACCATTGTGTTCCTCTGTTACCAGGAAAGATTGTGGTCCTGTTTCCTCTGTCAGCTGCTCCTTCAAGGCAGGAAACACAGTAGCCTCCTCGTTACCTCGCACCTTGCATGGAACATGGAAGGTGTAATATACACATGTATTGTTTACCCTGAACTCTTGTGCTTTGTCACTGTACAAGTCTAGTTAGGAATTAAACTCCTACAGTGAATCCCTGGCTTCTGCCCTCCAGAGACCCAGGTAGTCATGCAGAATCTCAGGATGAAAATGTCCTTGCTGTGTCTTGGCACAGCAGTGGTTTGGTATGAGGCAATATCAGAAAGACAGCAAAGCAAATGGCAGCTTACAGATGACATGGTATCATCTCCTGAAGTCACAGACCAAGCATTTGACCTACCAATAGTGAATTAAGAATAACCCGCTGGGCGGTGGTGGCGCATGCCTTTAATCCCAGCACTCGGGAGACAAAGGCAGGCGGATCTCTATGAGTTTGAGGCCAGCCTGGTCTACAGAGTGAGTTCCAGGAAAGGCACAAAGCTCACAGAGAAACCCTGTCTCGAAAAGCCGAAAAAAAAAATTAAAAAAAAAAAGAACAACCCAAGATCACTGTTGTTCCTTCCTTAACTGATGTAGAACAAAAGGCCAGTAACACTATCTGTCACTTGTGTGTATAAACACTTAGATACTGTACAATTTCATTAACTCCCAACAACACCTCTATGAGAAAGAAATCACTATTCTACTTGCAAATGAAGAAAAAGATACCAAGAGAGCTGAGATTAGAATGAGATGAATAATACCTTCACCTTGGAAGCAAAATTTAAAGAGATGAAAGAGGAAAGGAAAAGAAAAGAAACCTCAGTTATTTCCATGCACATTTCAATACCTTATTTTAAAAATCAAAATTAATGGAAATATCAATGATAGAAAAATATGAAAAATTAAAATAAGACCAAGTTAGTGTCACTGTCTTTTTCCCTGGGATCCCAGACACATCACAGCACTACTGATTCCTTCTATACCTTGCCAAAGAATGTGCATCCTTGATAAAAGGAGCTGGGACACACTCCCAGGTTCTCCTAACTCCAAATCCTGAATCACACACAACCCATTGTTATGGCCTACATGATGGTAACATACTTTCTGCAGGGTTCATCGATTACTGCAGCTTTCTGAGATGGACATTTTGTTTTGTGTCTTTCAATTGAGGTAGGAGTCTCCAAAGTATATAAATGCTTTCCACACATCATATGGAACTATTTTTTTCTAAGTTCATTGGACCATATCTCTGGTTTTAGATGTCATGTAATCTAGAGCACCACTGTAAAAATGACGACTAAAGGGTACACTGTCAACGACACATGTACTGCTTTTCCATCTATACACTTATTCAACAACAATCCATGAGTACTTATTCTACAGCAGTCTATTAGCATGATTCATTCAAACACTTGAAGATTGTTATCTGAATACACAGGTTAAAAAGGGACAAGAAGTGAGATTCTATCTTCCTGAGTATAACTCCTGAGGAACAGGCAGTAAACTATGAATGAGGAACAGAAGCACATAGCATTCATATAAAGAAACCATTAGTTGAGACACAAAGTGAGGTTGTGACAGACTGTTATTGTGAATTGATGGCCAAATTCCATAACCTGGGTACCACTACATTGAGTCATCCTTCCTCTTCCTTCATTGCATTAAGTTAGGATGGAGCAACATGCTTAAACTTGTTATTAAGACTGGCTTATTCCTAAAATAACAGTATGGTTTCCCACCTCAGAGGTATTGAGCTACCCTCCCACCCAGAAGTTGAAGACAGAAACTGAGCACCACTGGGGACATCAGCAAGGATCAGCAGAAGCCATCCATCACACCTTCCAATCCCCTTCTTTGGATTCTCATAAGCAGCATCTTCTTGCCTGAGAGTGGTCTGTGAGTCCCACAGTCTGAGATGGTCACAATCAGTGGGTATTCATCAATCATTTCCCTCTCTGTCCCAGCCCCAGCTCAGATAAATGATAAATACTGACGTATTTTAATCTTATCTCCCCAGTCAAGTCCTCTGGTCCTCTAGTCATTCTTGTTCTGCTATGGTGAGGACTTTTCCACCTGCCTACTTCTCTCTGAATCAGGAGTGGCCAAGGCCAGCAGCAGCTGCAATGGGCTGCAAAACCTCATCTCTGGGTTCTGGTGCTCAGATCCATAGACAGTCACAACCCTTCTAATCTTCTCTTTGGCAACTTCCCGCCAGGGTGTCTCCCTAGCACACTGACTCCCAGTTCTGAAGAGAATAGGACAGGAGATAGGGCATGGGACGTGATGAGAGGTGCATGCACAATGAAAAGGTTCCAACTGTTCTATGAAGGATCTCTTCCTGTGGTTCCACAAAGGCCCATCAGCCTAGAAGAATAGAGGGCACTTCACGGACTGGAATAGGACAGATCTGCACATACTTAGGTGCTGTGGCTCTGATGAATTGTTTAACATCTCTGCTATTTAGTTTTGTTGTCTGTGGAATGGAGATAAGGCTTTTTGTTTCACACAGTTGTTTCCAGTTAAGGGAGATACCACAGCAAAGTACTGGACATCATATTTGCTTGGTTTTTAGCCAGTTGGTGCTCCTGGATCCCTGGTTTGTGCAAGATAACAAGTGCTAATAATAGGGTATAAAAAGAGTGGGGTTAATCACTTGATTCACAAAGTTGAAAAGATATTTAATAAATATTTCTACTCATCATTATTATTGATATTGGTAATAAGATAGTTGCCCGTCAACTGTGTGTCACCATTATTAGCAATATAAAACTTACTAAGTAATAAACATGGTGGGCTTTCTGTTGACCTCTCAGGCTGTATTCATAGGAAGCTTTCCAAGTCCTGCTATTTTTTAGCTATAAAAGGATAACTTGAATAAGAAAAGTATTAAGCCACTTGGCAATTATTGCCCAGGAAAGATTCAGAACCACCATTTGAACAGGACTGGCTCCACTCAAGTTCCCTAACAATGCTCCCTAACTGCACTAACTCAGAATACAATCTAGACCATTTTCACTTTGTATTCTAGGAAAATGGCAATAAGGGAAATTAAGCAACTGATTAAAGTAAATATAATTCATTCTGTAAATATTTATCTTCTAACCAGATATTTGACTAGAAATGTTGAAAGTAAAGCTTGTGAAACTTAATGTTTCTTCTTGCAAGAGAAACCAATGGCTCTATGTCTACCTCTTTAATTTCACAAACTCAAAACAATAGCAATTCAAAGAGCAAGGGCTGCATGTGGCCCTTCAGTGGGAGCTGTGAAGAGTGGCATGCTCCCCCCCTTTTTAACATCTTTTATGCCAAGGATGATATGAGGAACAGAGAGCAGGCAACAATGGCTGAATGTCAGGGTGAGCAAGCAGGAGATTTAGGAATAGGTGGTGGCAATAGCATGTAGCACAGAAGAGCAGAGGTCATACTGGTAGATGGCAGAGAGGCTGATTTTTATTGGGTTTAAAGAACTAAGGTATAGATGTGCAAGACAGACTTGATAGGATGCTAGTTCAGTTTAACCAGATCTGGCTGGTGAGACAAAAATCAATAAAAAACTCTGAGTACAGAAGGCGAGACAGGCAAAGAAGCAGAAATCCACATCTCAATCTAAATTTACTTCAGGTCATGAAAAAGCTGTTTTATTCTCCCAAAAACATATTCTCTGGTTTCATGTGCATGCATGCTTGCTTGAATGCATGCACGTGCAAGTACACACACACACACACACACTCATACATGCATGTGTGCATATGCATATGTGCCTGCATGTGTGTGTGTGTAAGAATACATTTGTTTTGCTTAAGATACTAAGCATAATTAAACTCCCTTTCCAATGTATCAAAATTTGGTCATTTTTAAAAGGATATGAGTGGTATTTATAATAGAAATGATAATATTAAGAGGG
The DNA here is from genome assembly GCA_902168325.1 of Peromyscus nudipes. Taxonomy (NCBI): domain Eukaryota; kingdom Metazoa; phylum Chordata; class Mammalia; order Rodentia; family Cricetidae; genus Peromyscus; species Peromyscus nudipes. The sequence continues at coordinate 19,032 of CABHPH010093051.1, read as the reverse complement.
TCACATTCTAAATCAATATGGGTGGATCCTTTAATCAACACAATAATTATTAAGCATTAATTATAGTTAACTAGGTGCCAGGATCCGGTTTCATATTCTTTAACTTAAATCTTATGTCAACTCTATTAAATAGACAGTGCCATTCATTGTTTTGAATGAATAGCTCGAGGCTTAGTGAGATTTAATATCTCACTCCAGATTCAGCAAGTTGAACTCAGATCTCCATTGCAAACTCTGGCTACATTCTAAAGGTCTCTTCACTTGATCATTGACCAGCTCTTCTGTTCCATTCACTTGCAGTTTATCCAATAAGCTTTCACTGTTACAGGTCAGCTACAGAAAGTCAAGATCTACTGCCCTTGCAAAGGTTGTTTAGGTTGGTGGGGCTAGGATCATGACTCTCCTTGGAGGTAGGAGCATGAAGGACATTTTCAGATGCTGTAGGGTGTTGTTCCTCAATTTGGGTGTCAGTGACACAGATGTCTTCAGTGGGGAAAATTTATGACTTGTGTGCTCATGATATATGGATTTTTCCCCTCTGTGCAAATATCCATGTGCATTTGCACCCCACATTCACAAAAAATTACACTAAATAAAAGTTTGAATGCAAACAAAAATGAACAAGCAAAAGAGACATTTCCTCTGGCTTTAGGAAGGTATTGTACTCAATAAAAGAAGTAAACTGCCTTAGCCAGAATATTCAAAAGTCTAGCTGGCTTATTGTCAGAAATTGTTATGACTACTTTATATATTTATTAGGAATAGCTGGGGGTAGCATTCATTTCTACTTCCTGATTTTAATAGATAGAAATCATAGAACATAGACAAGAAAGCCTTAGTTTTGTTGTTCTTACCTAGTTGTGGATGTAGGCACTGGACAAAGCTGATTTGATCCTGTCGTCACACAGTGATACCACAAAATGTGGATATCCTGCCTTAATACTGGATGGAGAATGGCAAGTCCCATTTTCCTTGAGAAAGTCAAGGATTTCAAATTTTAGTGCTTTTTTAAAGCCTGATAGCACTAATACCAATTAGCAGTTTGTGCTGTTGCTACAACTTACTCTCTGTTCTTTCAGGAGATTGCCTCAAAGATATTTTTGAGTGATGAAAACAGACCTAGTACCTAGAGATGGGGATGCTTCCCTTTCCTCCTTATTTCTAACTTTAATCTATCTCTTGAGCCCCATGTGTGGTGCTAGAGCACAGCCTGATGCAGGCAGCTGGGCTTGAACTGCTAGGAAGAATATTTCTGTAGGTCTTCACTTGTTGAGGGCTGGAGGAGAACTGGAAATTATCCTCAGGACCAGAAAGACACATACCTCACATCTTGGAGAAACCTTTCTTATAGCAATCTGTAGGCTCCCAGGTGGAAGCTCCGTTGCTCAACATTAGCCTAGTTGAAAGAGCCTAGTTCTCACAATGCTGAACAGGTGACAAGGGTCACTCCTGTCCTTGAGGCCAGGAGGGGGAAAGGTGGCATACGGCATCGATGGGATTGGAAGCCATAGTCATCCTACATTCTTTATCTCTAGAGATATTGTTTCTCTTTCCCCCACTAATTTAGTATTTTCACAATATTGACAAGAGGGAAAATCCATTTCAGAAGACCTAGCAATTAGAAAATTAGAATATCAAAACAGAGAAGGCATATGCCAACAAAATGGAGCTGCTGGAATTGACAGAGCAGTTAAACAAACAGACAGATGGACAGCCAGAAGACTCAAACACACCACAGAAGAGTTTCTGAAATGACTTTTGAAAACACCCATGCTTTCTCAAGCAAAAATGCTTTTTTTAAGTCCCATAATTGAACAGAGAAAATGCCAATGTTGAAATCCCAATTCTTTGTCTAGACTATTAAGAGAAAAAAAAGTATATTTCAAAACATAGATCAGTAGGATAAAAAGGATTTGTGAAGGTAGGCACAGAAGTTTAATGACGAGGTCAATATATATTGGAGAGGTGGCTCAGGAGGCAAATGAACTTGTTTGAATGAGCATGAGGACCTGAGTTCAAATCCCCAGCATTCCAAAGAAAAAAAAAAAAAAAAAAGGGCATGTCTGCATATGTGCTTTTAACCTGAGCTCTGTGAGCTGAAGGTGAAAACAGGAGCCCTATAAAGATAGACAAAATGAATGAGGAACTCGCTAAAGCTTGCTGACTGCCAACCACCTCTGCCTCTTCCTCTCCACCCACTCTCTGGTAGTGGTAGAGATAGAGCAGAGAGCCTCATGCAGGTGAGACAAACACTCTACCACCAAGAGACCCTGTTTCAAGAAAACGTGGTGGAGAATAATAGAGCAGGAGGCTGGACTTTCTTTTCCTCCTCTGTACACATGAATGGGCAGAAGCACATACATGTGCATACAACATACACACATCACACACATATTTGAACACGTGCAATATTGTTGCATAAGAAGCAAAACATGAAGAAGAAGGAGGAAAAATTATGAACAAATGATAAAAAAAGAACTTGTGGGGAAGCTGAGGATAGACCCAAGGCTCAGTAGGTTCACTGTGTTCCAGAATGAGTTGATGAGGAAAGATGTATGTTATGCAGTGCATGTGCCAACAAACAGGAATGTTGCAATGCATTTTTGGGTCACATATAAGCATGTGACTTACATTCTGTAACGGAAACAGCTTTTTACCAAGGAGGGGAGGAGTGAAGGCTCAGACTCATGCATCTCACTGGCAAACCTAGAAACTAGAAGACAATGATACAACTCTGGTGATATTTTATTTGCGCTAAAATGTGGTGATATTTTATTGGTATTTTAATAAATAAATTTTGCCTGGAGATGAGAGGACATAGATAGCCATCCATAAACAAAAGTCAGGCAGTGGTAGCACACGCCCTTAATTCGATCACATGACAGGCAGAGTCTCTGTGTGTTCAAGGACACAGCCAAGCATGGTGACCCACGCCTTTAATCCCAGTACCAACCATAGAGACCAGGAGGTCTGTATAGACAGGCAGTGATGAGGAAGTGATGTGGCTGGGCTAAGAGCCAATGAGAAGGCAGAACAGCAAGGCCTTGCGAGTATGAGGCTCTGAGTCTGGATCTGCAACACCCACATGAACATCCAGATGTGAAGGTGTACATCTGTAGCACTAGCACTGAGCAGGCAGACACTGGCAGATCCCAAGGGTTAGTAGGCTAGCCACTCCAGCTGAAATGGCAAGCTCCCAGTTCATTGAGAGACTGTCTCAAATAATAATGCTGGTAACAATAATAATGTGGAGAGTGATGAAAGATGACAACTGGTCAGACTCTGGCCTCCATATGTGCACACTCAGGTAAGCACACCTACACAAACACACAAACACACACACACACACAGAGAGAGAGAAAGAGAGAGAGAGAGAGAGAGAGAGAGAGAGAGAGAGAGAAAGAGAGAGAGAGAATTTATGTCCAACTGTGTTGCAAGAAAAACTGTAGCTGTTTGTAATATAGAATGGAACTTCTAAAAGTAAAACTTAGAGCCATAAAATGAACAGAAATTAAGATGCAATTGGCATAGGTCTCTATATACAATATGATATGAAGTCAATTACATAAAACAAAAGCAAAATTGTCTATAATGGAAAAAGAAATAGTCATGAAAAAATATAATACAATCTTTTCAGAACTTGGTGAATTTAGCAGAAACCTTGGAGAAAGATAGAGGAATTGAAAACCATAATTAATAAATAGATATAACCTTGCATTCTTGTAACACAAATAAAAAGATATGTGTATATGTATAAGAATTCACCTGTAGACATCAACTTTCACTGGGCTATAAGGAAACATGTAGAAATGTTAAAGATTTTAATGGGTAACCTTATTAGATCAAAATCTACATCAGAATAATAGAATAATCATTAGAACCTTTACTTAAAAATAAGCAAGATATGTTGGTCATATTTGGTGCAAAAGAACAATAACAAAAGACAATAGAATTTTAATTTATCTAAGAAGTAAACAAAATAAAGGTATCTGACACCCAATCTCCTGACACTAGGAGTAAGTGCATCTCTAATTTTCTTTGTTGTTAATAAGGAGATATGAAGATTAAATATTCATTTTTTAAAAAGCAGAGAATGAACTACAAAATATATAGAAATAGGATAAAGGAATTAACATGGAATTAACATGCAATCAAGAATTAATTAAAAACAAATGAACAAACAAAATCGAAGAGGGACTATCCAAAGTCGAGTTCACCAAAGAGACGTTTGTGATCCTGACTAATGAGACAGCACACACACACTTCAGCAAGTGTAGACATGATGTTGAGGGACCAAAGAGAAAAGAAGAAAACAAAGCACCAATTCTGGCAGGTAAAGTATTTTCAGAGAATGTTCTGTGAAGCCTGATAGCAACCCAGAGAACACAGATGATTCCTCTGCCAAATGGAGAAGGCCAAAATCACCTAGGAAGTGGAACCCTGAATAGAAACAATGAAATATCCATTATTTTCATTAGGTACTGGGACACAGGTGAGGTTCCACTAACCTTTAAATTCTACTAACATTCAAACTATTCCAGGGCACATAACAAATAAAATTTTCAAATTTGCTTTATGAGTCTGTATTATATTAATGCTAAGACCTAATAGAATACTGTGAATTGATTTCACTCTTTCATATATACATGCAGATCTTAGTAGTAATTCCCTCAGTGACAGAATTGAGCTGTTAGCCGAAATGTGCTATATTACAATGAAACATTGTTTCTAGCCAGGATGGAGGAACTCTAAGCAGAAGAGCAAATGAATCAACTGATCACTAGAAATTATTAGCTGAAAGCTACCTCAGCTAAGGACCCTTAGAAGGTAACCTCCTTGCCTTTATGAGTTTAGTTACTGTACTCAAAAATTTAGTCTCAGCATTCAAACAAAATTAACAGCAAGAAAAGATTAAGCATATTAACACTTGCGGGATGGTGTACACATGGATGTTTACAGTAGGACATATTTATTTAATTCCATTCACATAATTTCACAACATTACAAAGAAATAAAAGACATGATAATTAAAGTGAAGCCTGTTTGCAGGATTCATTAAAGCCGCTCAATGGACAGGAGGAGCTGCAGCCAACAGATGCCCCTCAGTGAATGTCAGGTTGACATCCAAACTCTTCTGCAAACTGTGGTCCTGATGGGAGCAGCCCCATCACACCCCCACCCCTGTAGGTGGACTCTCTGGTTTAAATGCTATCAACTAGACCTGAACTTTAAAATATTTTTTAGCTGTCTTTTCATACTTAAATAGCATGCTAAATCTAAAAGATCGTGACTTTGTGCTTTTCAATCTCTTAAAAAAAAAACGTTTCGTTTGTTCTTTTTAAGTTTCCTACAGTGCCTATATTTTAGCACTTCATCCTGGGTGGGAGCTCTGTCATTATCTAGGCCATTAAATCAGGCTGTACTAACCTGCTATCACCCTGGTTCCCTTTGTCACTTCAGATACCACACGGTAGACTCTACCCATTCACTATGCTTTTCTGAGTTGTCCTACGTGTTTTTAACGTCTGTGCTGTTCTTGTACATTTGCTATTAAAATACATTAAGCTATTTAAAAAGAGAGGAATCTGGGCTCAAGCATCTCACCACCACTTTTAACACAAACTGCCAACACTGCCTCTGTAAAGCACTTGTGAGTATAATCACAGTAAGCAGACATTACCATTCTTGCTTTCTACTACTATAAAAAAAAATGCCTGGGAAAAAGGGGTGGAGCCAGTGAGATGGCTCAGCCATTAGTATGGATGCTCACTGTCAAGTCTGATGACCTGAGTTCAATCCCTAGGACCCATGTAGTGGAAGGAGACAACTGACTCTCCCAAGCTGTCCTCTGAACTCCACACATACCCTGTGCCTTGTGTATGCCACACATGTTCCAATAAATAAATAAATGAATTTTTTAAAACCCCATGATAAGTAGACTCACACTGAGAAAAATTTGATCTTGGCTCCCAGATTGGAGGTTTTCATCCTGTGGTTGGTTGGCCCATCACTTGTGCTTATGGTCAGGCAGTTTATCATGTTGCTGGAAGCTCAATATAGAGCAAAGCCACTTGCCTCTTGGCAGGAAAAACAGACAGACAGACTGACAGACAGACAGACAGACAGACACACATACACACACAAGTGTGTGCAGACAGAGAGAGAGGGAGACAGACAGAGAGAGAGAGAGAGAGAGAGAGAGAGAGAGAGAGAGAGAGAG
>CABHPH010093051.1:0-12802 GCA_902168325.1 Peromyscus nudipes | reverse complement strand
AGAGAGAGAGAGAGAGAGAGAGAGAGAGAGAGAGAGAGAGAGAGGAGGGAGACAGAGACAGAGACAGAGACAGACAAACAGACAGACTTGGGTCCCACAGTCCCCTTCAACCTCACATCATTACATCTAAGTAATGCTTCTGAGGACCAAGTTTCACACGTATACCCCTGGGAGCCCTAGTAGAGAGATAACCAGTTCACAGCTATAGTGCCTTGGTAGCTGAATCATCTTGGTATGAAGATCAAGGTAAATTCTAACATTTCTCCATTACTCAGTGTTGACACTAATAAGCAAACTAGCCAGCTGCAAGGCTTGTTCTAAAGTTTTCAAGCTAAGAGCTGGGGCTGGGGCTCAGCGCTACAGAGTTTTGTCTCCCGTGCATGACACTCTTGGTTCCAACTAGTACCAAGAAAATAACTAAAATTCAAGCTGAAATCATTCGTTTCACGGGCTATGTATAACTTTGTGGTCTTAACCAAACACTGGCTGACATAATTTAGAAGGCAGAAAGTGCCTCGCTGAAGAAAACGCTGGCTCTACCTGAAAGACACCCTGCTGTCTGCACCTGTCTGCACTGAGATAGCCTTCTGTCTGCTCCTCAACGTTCACAGCGGAATGACATCTCCTTCCCATCTGGTGGCTCAAGCATATGGCCATCACAGCGGCTTAGGATGCCTGCACTACAGGTACCTGTTAGAGAACTCAGTCATAAATTGTCTGAGTCCCAGAGTTAGCCAATGGCCCTCATAATACACTGCATATTTGAAAAGATTGATTAATAGTGATATTCACTGCTATTTTTCTCCCATTCCCACTAGAACTACGTTAAATTAGATTATCACCCAAAAAAGCATTGTAAATTATTGTCCCAAATTGACAATATCTTTTCCCCTTCTCAGTCCTCTCTGCCACCTTGGGTACAAGCACAGAGCCTTGGGGAAGTGCATCCGTTGTTTCATAAAATTCTCTTCTAGGTACCATTTGCCTCCTTGCTGGAGGAGAGTGGCCCTCACAGTAAATGCTATCCTGAGTACTGCTTCAGGAACACACTTCCTACCCTCCCAGGCGTGCTTCCTTTCTGTTGAAAAGAGCAACTAATGCTGTGTGATTTCTCTGCTGCTCTTACTTGCTAAGGTCCAGTTACAGAACTAGCTTTACTGGGTGTGTGGGAGAATCAACTCCTGTTTGAAGAAGAGTTCTGATCTATCTGATCTCTGTCTCATTTTACTTATTTAAAATTCATGTCATCATCATTTTTTGCCTCTGATCAGGCTTCGGCCTTGCCACGATTCAGGTGTCCTCCTTCTGTGTTGGTCAGCCTGCTGACCCCCCACCTGCCTGACAGCGCCCATGACCTTGTGTTGGAAAGCAAGAAAATGCACAGGTCAGCTCCAAAGACTGACAAGGAAAATTATAAATCCAAATGTTGTTCATCCCCTACTGGGTTTCCTTTTCTTTTTAAATGATGAATCTATTCTGTGGTTGGTAAAAATAAATCCCACAACGATATACACTTTGTCCTCCACTTCTTTGGAATCTATACCTGTGGACTCAGCCAACTGGAGTTTAAAAATAATCTGAAAAAAAATATGTCTGTAATGAAAACATACAGAATTTTCTTGCTATTGTTTCCTAAACAATACAACCTAAAAACTCTTTATATAATATTTACATTGCATTAGGTGTTGTAAGCCACCTAGAAACGATTTAAAGTAGAAGTATAAATGAGTGTCTTTTATTCAAGGCACCTAAGCATCGGAGTGCTGGCTATCTTATGGGGACAATATGCATTCAGCTGAAGCCATACTTCAAGTTTTGAATTTGCTCTTTTCCCCAAGCTAGCAATATGCAGTGTAATTCTGCCTTGTGATGCCAAGCAGTGGCAGTAGCTGCAGCTCCCAGCCAGCCATACTATCATGAGGGGATACAGCCAACATTCCATGGGGTACTGTATCAAATGAATTACACAAACTATTCAACTCTTTATTATAGAATGGGCTTTGTGTGACAAGGTTTTGTCCACCTATAAATCAGTATAAATGTTCTAAGCACATTAATTTAAGCTAGACAAAACTATGATATGCAGTAGGTTAGTTTTGTTAAATCAATTTTGTACTTGAGGTATTTCAATGTATGAAGGCTCATGAGGACATAACCTTATCATATGTTGGGGGCTATCTGTAATATATTCACCCTTGTGTCTAGTTTCTTGGCTCAGCATAATGTTTTTTGAATTTATTCATTTGGTTTTGTACACCAGTGTTTCTTTTCATTACTCAATAGGATTCCACTATGTGGATATAATATAATATTTTATCTGCTCACTTTCTGGTGGACACTTGAGCCATTCCTGTTTTTTTAAGCTGTTATGAATGAAGCTTCTGTAAACAGTTGCATGCATTTTGTAGGGTCATGCCTTCACGTTTCTTAGACAAATACCTGGGGATTACTAAGCACATTTAAAGTATATTGAATTCTATCAGAAACTCCCCAATTGTTTTCCCAACTGCTTGTGTAAATTTCTCTTTCCCATTAGCAATGGATTAGAGTTCTGCTTTTCCCCACATTGTCATGGATACTTCCCTTTTTAGCCTTTTGCATCTTATGCTGGAGGGCAGAGAGAAGAATCCAGCCTGTTTTCAGCTCCATTTGCTTGATTGTTGCTGAGCAATGTCTCATTTGATCACCAACTTAACATATTGATCACTTGTGAGTATTTGCTTAAACAGTTTTCCCACTAAAACACTTTGAACTACTTTTTATCCTTTGCTACTGACTTGTAATGTTGCTTTATAGATAAAAGTCACTTCTCAGATACTGACATGAAGAATACTTTCATCCATTTTGTGGCTTCCTATGATATTTTCTCCATTGTATTATTTAAAATTAGAGTTTGGCTATGTAGCCTTGGTTGCCCTGACATTCATTGTGTGATCCAGACTGCTCTTGAACTCATGGTTTTCCTGACTCAGCCTTCCAGATGCTGGAATTACATGTTTGGGTCACCATGCCCATAAGTGAAAGAAGATAGGGTTTGGTTCCATAAATTTCCTCTTGGTTTGGGCATTCTATGTTGTATCTAAAGACTATTACTGACCAAATGTGTTGATTACAGATTGTCAACTTGACAAGATCTAGACTCACCTAGGGGACAAGTGTCTGGGTGTGTCTGTGAGAGAGCTCTGGATTGGGTAAACTGAGGAAGGAAGACCCACTCTAATTGTGAGCAGCAGTGGTCAGACACCTCTGACCAAATAAATAGGAGAAAAGGAGCCAAGTGGCAACATTGACCTGTTGCTGCTTCCTAACTGTGGATGAAATTCAAGCAGCGGTCTCACACCCCTGCTACTTGGCTGCCCTGCCATGATAGACTGTATCCTTAAACTGTGATTCAAAGTTTCCTTTCCTAAGTTGCTTTAAAAGGGTATTTTTGTCTCAGCCACTGGAAATATAACCATACACCAAAGGTTGCAACTCTGACTTGGTTTCTCACGCTATGACAAATACCAGGACCAAATGTGAATTGGGGAAGAAAAGGCTTATTTTAAATTATAGATTATAATCCATCATTTAAGGAAGTCAAGGAAGGAGCTTAAAGCAGAAACCACTGGAGGAATGAGCTTGGCCACTTCCTCCTTCTGGCTTGCTCAGCTCACCTTCACACAGAACACAGGACCACCTGCCAGGGGTGGCACTGCCCACAGTGGCTTGGGCCCTCCAACATCAACTGGCAATAAAGGAGGTGCTCCACAGACATGGCCGCAGGCCAGTCTGATGGAGGCAATCCTTTCATAGATGTTGCTTCTTCGCAGCCGTCTCCAGGTTTGTCTCAAGTTTACAGCTGACATTAACTGTATCTCTTTATATAAATCTTATAGAATTTTTTCCTTATGTTTTTTATCTTTCATCATTCTAAATTGAGTAACGTATCATAGAAAGATGATGTACAGTATTTTCCATGGGGATAACCAGCAATGGTTTTGATAGCATACATTAAAAAGACTCTCCCAGCCTCTCTGCTCAATTACCAGAGTCCTTTTATAGAAAATCAGTTGAACATATGTGTATGACGATTTTAAGTCAGGTTGCTGATTTCTGTGAAAAGCACACTGAGGACTTGATTAGAATTTTGTTGAACTTGTTGTACTTTGGGAAGCACTGACAAATAAAAGATTTTTATTTCAACCCATGGATATGACATATCTTCTCTCTTCTGATCAAGACTTTGCATTCAAAGGACTGTCAGTAATGTTTTATAGCTTCACATAGATAAGCCTTATGCATATTGAAAAATTTATTCTCAAGTATTTTGTGCCTGTAATGCTACTGTAGATGTGGTTTTTCAGAACTGGATTTTCCAGTTCACCTCTCCACACAAAAATCAACTTATTTATTGGCTCTTTATCACTCAACATTGCAAAATTCACTTATCAATACATACTAGTGGTTTTTTTTGTACATTTCATATATTCCATTATTCCATTTAACTTGTAAATTCAAATACCCAGATATCATTTCTAATTTGTATATTATTCTTTTTCTTATGTTATTGCACTAGCTAGAACCTCAAGCTCAATGATAAATAGAAGTGATGAGAACAGACATTCTTTACTTCTTAGATTTAGGTAGAAAATATCTACTTTCCCTACTAAGTGTTATGATAGATATGGATTTCCTATACAAGGCCATTATCAAGTTGAGAAAGCAATTTTTGCGCATTCGTGTATTAAGAGTTATAATTGTGAATAATGTTGAATTTTGTCAAAGCCTCTCTGCTTCTATTGATTTTTGTCGTTTTTATTTTATTAGTATAGGAAAGTTTATTGATTGTGTTTCAAATATTAAACCAACCGAGTCTTCTTAGAATAAAAATCTACTTGTCATGATGAATTATCCTATTCATATATTTCTCGATTCAATTTTCTAACATACTGTCAAAGTTAGCTGTGTTTATGTTTAGATGTAATTTTGGTTTATAGATTTTTTTCTCTTGCGATTTCTTTGGCCTTGGTATCTGTATAACATTGGCTTCATAAATTTAATTAAGAACTGTTTCTTTCTTCTATAGTTCCCAAAATTGTTTCAATAGATCTGTTATTATTTCTTCCTTCGTTACTTTGTAAAATTAACAGCAAAGTCATATGAGTCTGGAATTTTCTTTTTAGGGACATTTTATACAACTATATATTCAATTTTTCAATTAGTCTTGTGACAGTATTCATAAATGTTCTCCCTTAATATTATTTCATTACATCCAAGATGCAGATTTTATCACTTAATCTCTAGTATATTCTTATCCTTTTACTATTTGAATAATGTTTATTGATATTCTTTCATTCACTTCTGCTTTGTTAATTGTGACCTGAGTGTTTTATCTAACAACCGTGCTGTTTATTACTCATTCCAAAAGTTAAAACTTTCAGTTTCGCTATTGTTCTTCTGTGTTGTCATTCTTCTGGTGACCCTGCTGTTCGTTCCACACAGTACGATGTAAATTCTAGTTGGACAGAAATTAAATATCTCCCAGAGTTTCCTGATGTAAAGATCACAGCTGGGTACAGGTTCACTCTGCGCAATCTCCCCTTGCGTTTTCACCCAGAGAAGCTTCAGGATGCGTGAAGCAATTTCCGAAGTTCCTTGCACCTGAGACCTCTCTAATCTCCTCATCCTCAATGAACAGACCTGTCCATCCAGCTCAGTGAATCCAATAGACTTCTGCAAGGGCTTCTAGGCAGAAAGGTGTGTGAGCCAAAGGGTTTCCCTCATCTATCTTCATTTTCTCTAGGATCACAGTCCTCAGTGGCTATTGGCTGAAAAAATACCGTTGTGCCATGTTTAGTTGTTTACAACAGGAGGGAATTCTAGTACAAATTAATATCTCATGACCACAAGCAAAATTATGAGAGTTTCACGATTAGCATTCTGATGTCTCTTTTCTGTTTTGAAGTTAATTAATTCAGCAGAATCTTATTCAGCACTTACTATAGTGGCACACATTTAACAATAATAAATTAGTATATAATAAAACATGTAAATTGGTTTCATACATCACTATGTTCTTGTTTTCATTTATTTCACCTGGTGTTTACTCAATATTTTCAACCTATAAATTAGAATGTTTATTCAACTGAAGAAATGATTATGTATTGTTTGGATATTGCTCCCGTTGGGGATGATTTGTCCTTATGGGCCAAAACTCTCCTTAGTTCAGAACTGTAATGCTTTGCATTTTGTTCTAGTCCTTTCTTTGTTCTTTTAAATTTTTGAAGAGAAAAAAAAGCCACTCTCAAACATGTTCCCTGCATCACCGACTAAATTTTAGATAGCTATTTCTGTCCTGTACTTCTTCTCTGGCATTTTTAGTTTCCTTAAATATTTCTTGATATAATGAGACTCCCCGTTTTACTCAGTTTGCTGCTACATCATGTTCTATTTTTCATTTTCAGAAAGTTGGTTGGCTCTTTCTGCCTTTATGAAATTCTTTATATGATGCTTATTAAAGCTGCCTTCTGGTTTCTGTAGAGTGTGTGTGTGTGTGTGTGTGTTATTGTGGATTAAATCCAGACCTCACACACAGTAAGCAAGTACCCAACCACTGAACTGTGTCTCCATCCCTTTCATGTTTTATGTTTTGTCTAGGCTGACCTGGAACTCTCTCTGTAGCCCAGTCAGGCATTAAGTTTGAGATCCTTCTGCCTCAACCTTACAAACAGCTGAGATCACAGACCTGCACTACCAAGTAAACTGTAGTACACTTAAACCAAAAAGACAAAAACCTCTTCTTCACTTATGCTCAAACATAATAATATCCATCTGTTTACCAGGCCCCTGTGGCCACTAGATCTTTCCTTATGCTTATTGATAGGGAAGGTATGTAAACATTGGTGTTGGGTGGCGCCATCAGAATCCTCTGATATAGTAAATGTAAAGGTTGCATAATGGGCTTATTCCACTGAAGATGTTATAACATTTTGCATATTTATTTGTTTTCCTGAATGTTGTTTAAATAAGGTGGCATAGTTACTAAGTAGAAGCACAGAGTACTACTGAAAATTTCAAGAAATTTAGAAGAGCACACTAAAGAGGAATTGTCACCTAGAGTCACTCACCCACCCACTCACTCTCCTGGCATCTGATAGTCCCCGAACCTTCTCTGACAACTGAATTAACAACCCAGACTGTGCTGGTGACCTCAGAGCCATATGCCTACTTCCTGCTGAATAGAACTGCTTTCGTCCCACCGGCATCCCAGACTCAGCCTGTCCAAAATGAAACTCATAATTTCTCCTAGGTTTCCTATATTTGGAAAGGGCCCTTTTGTCGCAAAGACCCACGCAGGTACCTGAGATTCTTTTGAGATGGTCCAGCATGCTGCAGTGTGCCTGCCTGCTGTGCTGGTCTAGAGTCCTTTGCTTCTTTCCTTTCTGAGTTTCGCCCTCCTTCTTGAGTTAGCTTCTGGTGGATTGTTTTTCTTTCTAGCTTATACCTCTTTAGTCTTTCCCACTTCTTCCAAGCCTTTTAGGGGGTGGATAGGGGGAGACTGGATCTCACTGTGTAATCCTGGCTGGCCTGGAACCCTGGATATAGACCAGGCTGACTTCAGACCCACAGAGATCTACCTGCTTCTGCCACAGAGGTGCTGGGATTAATGAGGAATCCTTACTCAAGGCTTTTCTAAGAGAAATTTAATACTTTCTAATGGAAGACATTTCAGAACCACCCAGATCTCTGAAAGGACCAACCATATTCACTAGTCTCAGAGTCCCTAAAACCTTATCATGCATGTGACCCCACCTTCCAAGGCATATGATGAAGACACGGAATCTGATTAGACATGAATGTGGAAGTGAGGGGGTTCTGCATGTCTGAAATATTCCTACAAGATGCCCACACCGTTGCCCTTCACAACACTCCGTGTCTCTAAGGCATCTTACTGCATACATCTCCAGACTCACCTTTCTCTCTACTGCACTTGTGTCCTTTTCCCCCAGTTTTATCTGCGGACACTTCCTAGAGAAAACTGCTGTAATTTGTCCCTTAGCCTCTCTGTCGCCATGTACTTCCATCTTCTCTCCAATTCAAAACAATTGTTCCTCTCTCAACATCTAATCCAAGGTGTGTTTTATGATAGTCTTTCCTGTCCTATGGTAGACATAATTGTTTCCTCCTTGCTTGCTGGCTACATTGAAATGAACCCACTCTCAAAGCATGTGTGACACTTTCTTAAAAGATTTTGAGACTTATTTTCTTCACTAGTGTACAAGACTTAAAAAGCAGAGTGTATGTTATATAACATGTCTCTAGCACAGTGTCTCTCATGCTGTGGGTATTATCCTTTGCAAGAAAGAATAAATACAAAATACAAGAATGTGCTAAGCATTAATTAGAAATATTCTGTAGAGTTATACTTGGTTTCCATTACCACAAAACTATTATCACTGATTTGTCAATTCAAAATAATAAATACTTGTTATCTCACAGTTGGAAATCCAGGAGTCTTCTACTCGGGGTCTGTACTGGCTAAAAGGAGAATGTCAGCCTGTTCCACCGTTCTCAGTTCTGGCTCCAAATTCCCTTCCAAGTTCATTGCTATGGGCACAGTCTACTTTCTGTACTTCTGAAGGTACTGTGCTCCTGCTAGGTGTTGCCTGACCTACCCAGTGACTGGAGGCTGGCTGTGATTCTTTACCACATACCATTACATGGACAAGTTACAGCAAAGCTGTTTGCTTTCTTCCAGGCCAATGGAAATTCCCCAGTTTACTGTGGTAACCATGTACATAATACCACACAATCATAGATGTGGCCATCTAATTAACACTCATTATGTAGCACAGTCTAGACAAGGATGAGAGAGAGACTGTTCCATCATAATCACAGGCCATGTCCTCAATCAAAGACAGAGCATTCTACAAGTACACCACCATGAGGGGTAGATATATTGATGACTATATTTGGAATTCTATGTACCGTAATAATTGACTGGAAATGCCCACAAGGAATTTAGCTAATGTTTTTATTGCTGTTATAAAACACCATAACCAAAAACAACTTATGGAAGAAAGGTTTTTTTTATACTTTCAAGTAATAGTCTATCATCAAACAAAGTCAGAGCAAGAACCCAGGACAGGAACCTGGAGGCAGGAACTGAACGGAGGAATGTTGCTAACTAGCTTGCCCCTTATGGCTTGATCAGCCTGTTTTCTTATAGCAACCAAAACAGCCAGCCCAGTGGTGGCACTGCCCACAGTGAGCCAGGCCCTTCCCTATCAACCATCAATCGAGAAAATGCACCACAGATTTGCCAGCAGCCCATTCGGGTGGGATCGTTTTCTCAATTGAGGTTCCCTCCCCTAAAGTGACTCTAGCTGGTATCAAATTTACGTAAAACTAGCCAGCACAACACTCTTGAGGAAGATAGGAAAGAGAGTCAACCTTAAAGAAGAAGATAAAAGAATACATAAAGAGTGTTTACAAGATACGAATTTTACCATGATTATATACAAGAGCTATTTTTGGTGTTTAAATTCTTCCTTCTATAAATGAACATGAAAATTGAGGAACTTGTAATTTATGGTAGAATTCCTGACTACAGCTAAAGGGGTGTTCTTCTGCATTATAATCGCCTTCTACTCCTACTCATTAGCAACAAAGGAAAAAAGAAGAAGAAACTCTCAGCCTTGGAATAAATATGTGAAAAGGAACTTGACTTTGGTATTAAGTCTGAGTAGTTGCTCTTAAATTTCTTCCTCAGCTTGATCAACTCCAAGTGGAATCTTAAAGTTTTAAAGAATATAGTTGATGGTTTTTGCAGTATGATTGACAGCCAACCTTTTGGTAAAGAATAAGTGGGTAGAAACTAGTTGCATTAGCGTCAGTTTAACCTTTTGGAAAACCAGTCACCAAACACAGTCATAGGTTTTCAGCTTATTGCAGAGGTGACTGCTTCTTCTCTACAAATCCTCCTGGATCTTAGGATTTGAATGACAGGTGCTTAATGTTACCGAACATGCCAGGTTTACCTCTTCATCTCCTGTATTGAATGGGATTACACTTCTGAGCTGTGACAGGTGATGAAATGACAGTATTATCAGCTTTCAAATTTTTAACATTTGCTCACTCATGGCTTATTCTCCTGGGATAGCTCCTTTTCTACCCTGAAATCCACCAATGATCTGTGTATCATAATTCAATATATTCATTCCTCACTATGCAAGCAGAATTGGGTCAAACATTATTTTGCTCATAGGTAAAAACTCCCATAGGCAATTATCAATTCCCTTTATGATTAATGTAAAAAAACAATGGTGCTCTATTAATGGTAATGTATGCTTCAGTATTCTCGTCAGGTGCTGTAGATAAACTCTATCATTACACTAATACAAGGTAAAAATTCCCGAAGCAACCAAGAACTTGGTAGCAACTGTTATAACTGAGCATGCCAATTTGCCAGAATAGTGTTGAACTCATTTTTGCAAATATTAGGGGTTTTTGTTTCTAATGCTACATTTTGAAGTGAGTTCATTGAATAAGAGCATGGTATGCAGTTTCTTAGCATTAGCAGAACCCATGCTACTGCAGGCTTCATTGCACACTAGGATGAGTATTGTTAAAACAATACTCACAAAATTCAGGCATAGAAATGCATGGCTTATATACCTTATAACTTGATTAAAAGAGCCCTGTGTAATAAGGAGTACTAAAATTGGAATAATATTCTTCACTAAAAGATCTTCACTTAATAGAAATATTTATGCTTATGTATGATGTGTGTTTTTGTCATTGAAACCAATGCTTCTCCATAACATCAACTCAGAACTGAACTAAGATATCTATCTCAGATCCACAAATGGATGGCACTTTACCAAAAAAGTGGGAAGCTTAGCAAATGGCTGCATTGAAGATACATAGGCTATGTGTGGTATTTATGCCTACAATCCTAGCATTCAGGCAGCCTACAGAAGAGGGTCTAGATTTTGACGTCAGTCTTGACAACACAGTGAGTTCAATGCCAACCTAGGCTGCATAATAAGACCTTATCTTCAAAAAGTGGGAGGTCCTGGTAATTATAGCCTAAATAAAACACCATAAATAAATAAGTAAACAGCCATAAATACAGCCAACATCTATGAGTGACTTGAGGATCCTCTGTCAATACTGAAAGCAAAGGATGCACCAACTCATCTAAAATGATGTATTTTTGCATAACCTACACACATCCTTCCAAATACTTAAAATCCTTCTAGATTATTTGTAATACCTATTACTAAGCAAATTTTCTGTACATATGTTCTCATACTATGTTGGCTATAGAATAACAAGAAGAAAAAAGTCTGTATATATATTAGTGTGGATGTAGTTTTCATTTGGATATCAATTTGGCGGAATCTATAACCATGCAACCTGAAAACATGAAAATCTGTGTGCTGAACACTTCCTTTGTGAGTAGAACTGAAGAATTTCTTCCAAATGTTCTCCATGTGTGGCAATTGTGACTCTTTGACACCCCAAATTTGTAATTCATTTTTTGTTGTGTGTGTGTGTGTGTGTGTGTT
This sequence comes from Peromyscus nudipes, assembly GCA_902168325.1. NCBI lineage: Eukaryota > Metazoa > Chordata > Mammalia > Rodentia > Cricetidae > Peromyscus > Peromyscus nudipes. The sequence goes on along the minus strand of CABHPH010093051.1, from coordinate 1,247 downwards.
CACGCACCCGTGCGCATAGACTGTAGGTGCTGGGAAAGGGCTGTCAGCACAGAAACACTCCTTACCCATTCAGCATTTCCTGAGTCCTTGCAGGATAAAATCTGATAGAAGTAAGGTGCACCACTTTCAGGATTGCTCTAAAAGGCCCCATTCTTCCTTTTGCTGGCTGGTGTCTGAGAGGCTAAGGGGATTAAGACAACAGTGGAATCATGGGACAGAGGAGCCTGGACATCTGGATTACCATGTGGAGGGATGCTAACTCTCCATCCCTTGGGAAAGCTTGTACTGAGATTTATGTAAGGATGAAAAAAAAGCATTTAGTCTATCATGGCATTAAAATGTAGGGATACTTTTTTTTGTAATGGATAATATTAGCCTAACTAATACAGAATGCAGCGCCTTGAAGTAGATGCTGTCATTATATATATATTTTAAAGTCTACAGTATCTGACACCAGCTTAGCAGTTTAGTGGTAGACAGTGAGGAAACAGACCTAGCAAGCTGGAAATCCCTGCTCTGCTGTAGTGAAACATTTGGTAAAACTGTCACCCTTGTTAACATGGAAGACAGACCAAGTGCCTACTGAGCCGGTGCATCTCGGGGAAGTGGTTGGAAAGAGGCAGAATGCAAGCATATGTTGATCTTCCCTTGCTGGGTTTGGCAAGGTATTTTAAGAAAGAGGAGCTGGAGACAGAATTAGCTGGTTTGCACACAGAAAGAAACAGAATAAAAGTATCAGAGTTGTAGAGTCCCACGCTCACCTGAAAGTGCCCCGAAAGGACAAAGAATGTGAAAACAGGGACAAAGGCCCATTTGGAGGTGAGGTAGAAACCTAGTGCACTGGAAACTCCCAGGAATCCACGAGGGTGACCCTAACAAAGACTCCTAGTAATGGGGGACATGGAATCCAAACCAGCCATCTTCTGTAACCAGGCAAGGCTTCCAGTGGAGGGACTGGGACACCAACCCAGCCACAAAACCATCAACCTACAATTAGTCCTGCCTGAAAGATGTACTGGGGTAAAGGTGACTCAAAGCTGCCAACTAGTGACTGCTCCAAATTGAGACCCATGCCACTAGAGGGAGCCCACCCATGACACTTCCTGGAAGGCTAGGAACCAGAGTCTGGGTAGGCCAGAGACCAAGGATAGAACCAAATACCATCAGAAAGAAGGAAAGAAAGAAGGAAAGAAAGAAAGGAAGGAAGGAAGGAAGGAAGGAAGGAAGGAAGGAAGGAAGGAAGGAAG
>CABHPH010093048.1:0-18678 GCA_902168325.1 Peromyscus nudipes | reverse complement strand
CCAGGACACTCTCCAGGCCCGCGACCCCAGGCCCAAGGTGAACTTCATCCGATTGGGAGAAATTCGTCTGACCGGGAAGCTGTGGGGTGCGAGAATCAATTTGACGTGTCCTCCACGTCAATCTCTGCAGTCACGCCGGAGACTCACGAATTGGCAGCTCATTGGTTCCCGTCACCGCGCCCTGGCGTCCCCCTCCCCGCCCAGAAACTCTACCCCTCCCCCCAGTTCCTGGCTTCCCCCTCCCCCTCCAGACACCCCCCCCGAACCCCCACCCCCCCCCCCCCCCCCCCCCCACACACACACACCAGGAACACACACCATCCTAAACCTAGTTGAGCCAGATCCTGGGATCATCCAATCTTCTTTGCCTTTTGCCGCCTCTCTAACATACTTTAGGAATGGTCGGGAAGTCATTTCAAATTGATCATACATTAGTTTTACAATCACCTCTACCACCGTTCCTAATAACCTTTCAGAGGGTAGAAGTTGATCCTGGCAAGGTGTTAGTATGTGACAGTCTCCACCACCTGCTGCCCTGAGCAGAAGAGACAAGTCTGGTGGATGCGGCCCTCAGGAACTGCTAAGATGAAAAGAAAGAGGAGGTCCAGCTTGGTTGGCGCACCTGGGAAAAGGTCGTTCAAGGTGGCTTATGGAGCTGACTCTCCCATAATTCATTTCTGTCTTACTCTGTCTATCCTGTTCTCAAGAAATTCCAATAGCAATGGTGCCTTTGGAGTAACATGAGGTGAGTTCAGTGACCCAAGAGGGGCACATTCCAGGTTCTGTCTCTAACGACAAAGCCCACCCACCAGAACTCATTCCTCTCCAAGCACTGACACAAGGAGCAGGCAGGAAAGAATCAGGCTTGCTGCTTCCGGCCCCCAACAATCTGGCAATCTACAGAAGGCCTAATGGTTGCTGAGCTCCTGTATTAAGTCCAGACAGTCCCTTTCAGGCAGGCTATGCAGTCCTGCACCCCTCAGTCCTCATCAGTCTGCCCTTGCCTTTCCCCAGAACTAGTAGCTCTGCTAAACCCACCAGCAGCTCTGCTAAACCACCCAGCGGTCGTTTCTCGTCTAAGCAGCAGTTCGCCAGTCCTTGAGTCTTCGGTTCTGGCATTCAAAACCAACAGTTCTGGGCTTCCCAGCAGGCCTTGATATAGATGCAGCAATCCCAAAGGAAGCAACAGGGTGGTAGTGGGGACCGTGTCGTTTTGCACCTGAACTGGTGCCACTGGGCCAAGTCCCGGAAGCCTCCAGGTGAGACCAGTAGAAACCCAGAGCTTTCAGCTAGTCACAAAACAGCAGGAAAGGGGGCCCTAGTGGGAACTCAGAAACAGCCACAATTCCTGGAACTTCCAAGGAGTCTATCTAAATACTCCTCAGAAATCCAGAAAACACCCCCTCTTCACCAACACAGGTCCCTCCCTGCTCTAACGCTTCTGAGCAGCCTGGAAACTGCTCACTGCACAAGTGCAATGATGCTGTTCAAGCTCCCGCAGATTGACCCTGTCAGCATAGCTTCGGGAGCCTCTTTGGAAGCCCTGACCCCTTTCCTTCCTCATTTTCTGGGTGGGGGCAACTTTGATGGACCTCAGTCAACCTACCCAAATGTGTTTTAGAAGGCCCTGAGTCATAAATTCTGGGCTCTTCCAGGGAACTGTACAACACTCAGTAGAATGGGGTTGGAGCCGTGGCAAATAAAATAAAAAAAAAAAACAGAGAGAGAGAGAGAGAGAGAGAGAGAGAGAGAGAAGAGTCAGCTTCTAAAGAGTTGAAGCCACTTCTCTGTCTAGCTGCCCATAGAACACAGAGCAGCCCCAGGCCCTAAGAGTATCAAAGAGGTTGCTGGGATGTGAAAGAAGTTTAGGGGATCAGTGCACGCTAAAAGGTGCCCCCTTCCCCATGAGAAGAGTAAACCTACTTGGAATACCAGGCCTGTCCAGAACAGAACAGTCTTCCAGTAAAGATCTAGGCGGGCATGCTGGGTGCAGGAGCTTTCCGCTTGGTGTGGGGGTAGGGGGGTGAGGGGAACAAGCAAAGGAAGATGAACTCACAGAGCACTTCTTTGAGGCTTGAGGGTGTCAGGATACCTCACCTTCAATTCTTTCTAGATGGTTTGAGATCTGATACCCTCTAATCTAGAGGCTCATTCCCAGCGTTTAAATAGTCCAAAAGCTCATCCTCATCATTCCAGGATTTCTAGACAGGCAAGAGATACCAAGAAACGTGTGATTGTCCACTGTGGACTCTCTTGGGTGTGAAAAAGAGGGCTTCCATCTCTGAGCCCAGTGCATCCCAGAAATTTATTAAAGTAGCTAAAAGCTGCAGGTGGGGAGTCGGTAGGCACCATCAAAGAGAAGCTAAAGCTAGCCTTGCCACTATGAAAGCTACTTCGACCCAGCTTCCCATTTGTAAGGTTGCTCGACCCGCGCACACTTCGCTGGCAAAAAGTGTGATCCAGACAGCATCAAATTCCCTAGGGGAAGGCGGCCCCGTGGTGCGGGAGAGGAGAAGGTGAAGGTGAGACGTAAGGGATCGCACTTTTGGGGTTCGGAGGGGCCTCGGGCGTAACAGAACCTGCCAGCCTTCCCTTCACCGGGGTTCCCTCCCCAAAAGCCAGCTGAGCCAGTCTGGGCTACACAGCGGTCAATCCCGCTAGGCTTTGGGGGGGAAATCTTACAGTTTGTCGCCCCCTGTCGGGTCGGGTCCCGGCTTGGCTGCTCAAGTTCCCGAGCGGCGGCGGGCTGGATGAGGCGACTGAAAGATTGGACTGCACAAGGCAAAGTGTCTCCTCAACTTTCCTTGGTCATCTCCACTGCTCTGGGGCAGCTAATAACCGTCCATGAGGCGCGCGCAGAGGTAAGAAAGCTTGTAGACTCCGCATTTGAGCGTGGCAAGATAGTATTGCCTGTGCTAAGCTCAGCGTGCAACGAAGTGAGCAGTGGTTTCCAGGAGCGCGGAAGTCACCGGGCTGGAGATTCCAGCGCAGCGAAAGCTCGTCCACCTGGTGCTGGACTCACGCAGGGACAGAGGACCAAGGTGAGGGTCTTTAAGTAGATTCTAAGACGTGGCCCAGGTATCCCAAGGCGGGGTGCGTAGGTGAGGCCAGCGACTTGCTAGGCGTTGCAAGTTAAAGAGGAGGCCAAAAAGAAAAGTGATTGTCTTTTGGGGGACTGGGGGCTGGATGCTGAAAAAAGTCCCTAGTAAATAATCTGCCCATTTGTCACCAGAGCCGTGAATGCAGGACCCGAATGTTCAGGCTGAGTGAATCAGTCGCCCTGCTTCACGTCTCAGCGTCGTCTTGATTTTTGATGGGATTGTGTGGGGTAGTTATTTGGGTGCAAACGAAGCGTGTAACAGGCTGATTGTTCCCCGGGACCCATGTATTTCAAGGTCTCCGGGAGAAAAACTAAATAAGCAGATGAAGTTCGATTCTGGCCCCGCGGGTGCGCGATTTGATTCTGCTGGGAAGAAATCTTGAGCAGAGCACACACACGCTACGTTTGCAGAGAAGCTCGGACTAGCCGGGGTGGAACCTCGCGCTTTGGCTTTCCAGCCTCCCCGTCCGCCCGCCCGGGAACTGGCGGAGGTGGGTTTCGCTGCGCCAGTCTCTCTTGGCTCAGACCCTGCGCTTTCGCTGTTTTATGGACTCTCGGCGGTGCGTCGCACGGTTCGAAATTAAACTCAAACAAACCGAATCTCTTTTCTTTTAAAATTCACTATTTAAAAAAGACCATGCAAATTGCAGAATTCTTTGTATAAGGAGGACTCGTAAGGACAGCCTACCTTACTCTACAGGGACAGTTTTGCAAAGGACAATGTTACCACTACACAATACTTAAAAGTAAGAAAATAGATTTCTTTATTATAATTATTATTATTAAGTATGCGATGTGACCAGGTGCAAGAAAACGTCTGCAAAAAAGGAGGGGGGCGTTGCAAACCCTCGGGGACCGAACTGGAAACTAGCTCGCGGGAAGCCAGAGCCTGCAGAGTGCAACGAAACTATGCCCTATGCCGAAAGTGACTGAGGTGGGAGAAGAGAGGATGGGGAAAAGGGGGAACTCACAGATTGACACCAGCGGTCAAGCCGTCAGGAGGCCTGTGCCCCCTCCCCACCTTAGCCGCCAGCGGCCACAGCACCTGCTTTCCCGGCTGGAACGCACACTTCCCAGCTTTCAAAGAGTAAGGAGCTGTACCAAAAAGCACAAACCCATCCCCAAGAGCCGCAGGCTCCTTCCCTCAGTTCCCAGTGACTGATTCCCAAGGCTGGTTTTCACCTGGCCTGCCAGTTTTTGCCCGGCTCTTTGCGGAGGGAGGCTCGCTTTACCTCTGCTAGACTGGAAAAGTCCGGGCAGCAGGCCTGAGTCGACAGAAATTGTTTCAACCAACTTTGGCCGCTCACAGTGTCCTTGGAAATGCAGGATGAGAGAAGTGAAGAAAAGAAAAATATTTTTTTTCCAGTTTCTTCAAATGAAATGAGTAAATAAGAACAGATAACTATTTGGCAGAATAAAAGCAACCTTGGGTCTTCCATTAGGTTCGGAGACTAGAGGGAAAATAGCAGAAAATAGATTCGCTGTTCAAGTCCATTAGAAACAAACAGGGGGAAATTGGGCATGACCAGTGAAGATCTAAGATACTTCCTGCTTTGAAATGTAGGGCCCTGACTACTATATTTGTCACTTAGCTTTTGGAGTTTCAGAATGGAAGCATCCAAGTTTGCATTTGGGTGATAAAAAAAATAAACTGAAAGTCAGTAGTTTTTTGGTTGTTGTTGTTGCTTTTGTTTTTTGGTTTTTTTGTTTTTTGTTTTTTGTTTTTTGGCGGGGGAGGGATAGTTTCTCTGAGCTTTTGAGGGAGCCTGTCTCCTTGTCCTTGGTTTATGTAAATCCTAACCTGACCAAAATCCTGAGTTCTTCTGTATTGTATGCCTCCCCAGCTTCCCTGGCAATGATCATGTCACATGAGCCTCAGTTTCCCTCTGTGTGTAGTTACCTACATTGTGCAATTAGATTTATTTCATCTCATTACATCACACACACACACACACACACACACACACACACACACACACACCACTTAACATCAAATTGCAGATGGCTCAAGCCATGGTCAAAATCCACCTTTGCAGAGATCTCTTAAAACTGTTTATGTGTCAGTGCTAAACATCCAAACGGCAACATTAAAATTGGAAACATTGGGGCAACTTCAGCTGTGTGTGGGGCATACCTCCTGAGTACTTAGAAAAGTGGGTAATCTAAGAATAGCCTTGGGGGAGGGGAGTATATAGGACAAAAGTGACATTTACAAAGGGAACTGAGAGGGTGGTGGTGTGCCAGTGTTGGAAAGGACTTCTTAAAAAGCATGGGTGGATGAGGGTCTCCTACTGCCTAAAGGATGCCCCTGCTGATCAGACTCACTCAGCTGCAAAGACTGACATGTGAGCCGAATCCACACTGGCCCAACCTAATAGGAAACAGCTTGAAGTGTGCTCCTGTGAACTCAAGGGCAATGCTTTAGAGATTTCTGCTTCTGCACAGACTTAGACCAGAGGATGGACATGGGAACTGGAAGCTACTTATTGGAGCCTTTTGTCTAAATTGAGACAGTGCCTGCCAGACCTCATTTGCTTGGATTTCTCTGATTTTTTATTAGCGATCAGTCTTCTCCACTCATCAGCACAGAAAGGATCATTTATGCACTGGAAACGTGCTAGTTAGGTTTGCAGAGTGATTGTGTCATCATTGCCCCACAGGACACTAAACTTTCAGGAGGACACTGCTCAGATTCTCTTCCTACACACCGAACAGGGCGGGAAGCGGGGAGCACTGCCCCTCTTCAGTCATCTATTTCTTCCATAATTAGCATAATGATTCATAATTAGAAGTCCATTGTTTTATTTCTATAGACACGTAGGACCGGGAAACATTGATATGTGAAAATAAAGCCTTTGCTCTGAGGTCGCTGGTCATTTTCCTTAGCGTCAGCTCGGAAGTCTTAAAGCTTCCCTCTGTATTGCGTATTCTCACCAACACACTCTCCCCTTCACGTTCATGTACTTTTTCATATGCATGCCTCTGTAATCTCTTCCCACATGGAATCATTTTCCTTGACCAGAAATCAAGTGTCCTTTATGGTGAGATTTCTCTAGGACACAGATGGGATTTTTGACATGACTTTTTACCGCTTGTCTGCCCCATTTCTTCGAACTAATCGCTCTTGGTTATCTTTTCCTCTAGAGTCATTGCAACATCCCAGTGATGCTACACACACACACACACACACACACACACACACACACACACACACACACGTACGTACACATATATTTATGTATATATAAAGTATCTCCACTGTTCAGTGATGGTTTTAATTTTCCTCTCCCTCCCCCTGGAGTATGGGCTATGGAGTTTTATTGAAGACCCGTAATGCCTCCGGTTTTGATTTAGTGTTTTGGAGTTTGTGATCTCATTGCCCAGTATGGAAAATATTAGACAGGGTCTGCAGATTGTACACAGGAAAAGACCTGAATCACCATTGTGGGGTGAGTGCCCTTCCCCAGCCCTATAATAACACACTCGCACAGCTGGCTCTAGCCACAGTGTAGTAGGTTTTATGTCATCAAATGGAGACTCCTGCAACCTGCCCTGCCTTTGCAAAGGGTTTTAGAAAAACTACTGAATCTCCATAGTTGCTGCAATCACCAAGGCACTCTAGATCGCGTTGACACCCAGAGACTGGTTCGATTTGAAAGGGTTAGGGCTGCAGCCTGGGAATCAGAATTTTAAAGAAACATTTAGGTTGTTTTCGGATGTATTTAAATTGGAGACTGTGCTTTTGGAGGAAGGTAGAGGGAAGGGGTATGCCATGATGCTTCCTCCTCTACAGCAAGGTTCTGAGAGGTGAAACAAAAGCCTGGCAGCCAATTGGCCCTCTCTGTGCTGATGTCCTATGAGGACACTTAAATATGAGTTCAAATCCTTGTCTGAAATGGCCTCCCTATGAATTTTACTTCTGTGGTACTCTGACCCTCTTGGAAACAGCAGGGCAGAGACCATGCCTCTTTCTCAGTCACTCTGGCTGCTGAGGTTTCTGTCTTTAACGATCCCATCCCTGCCTTCCCAGCCTCAGACAGGTGATCCTGGGATCCTGGTTAAGTGTAAACATCTGCAGAGTGCACCGGAGTTAGCTCAGGAGCATCAACACAGTTTGACTAGAAAGGATGTGGAAATGAATCATAAGCACCCCCACTCTAGGGGAGTCAGAGTATTGGGTTATCCCAGAAGCTGGGAGCTTACCTTGTCTTCTTAACACTCCTACATGGCTTAAACAATAGGCATGTGGTGTAGCAAGGCAGTACAGCCCTCGAGCTTCTGAAGTCATCTGAGAAATATTGAATCTTCTGAAAGTTTGACATAATTTTTAGATTTTTGTTTGTGGTCGTCATTGTTACTCCTGTGCTGTGTACCTTAGATGGAAGAGGGAAGCTTCTCCATGGTGGCGGTGGCAGGCTGCTTGTATGCTAGAAAACACACGCAGACTTGGATAATGGTGGAACTGTCTATGGATCTCTTGGCCAAAGGAGAGGAGGTAAAGAAAAGCCCCCCACCAAAAAAAAATGCTTTATAAATCTCTGATGTCTCAGAAATAAAATTAAGTAACTGTCCATTTTTATTAGGTTAGCTGGATAAGGTTAAGACCCAAGCTACTTTTAACTCGTTTTTTGTTGTTTTTTTTTTTTAATTGTCTTAGGAGCTTGTGTGTATTACAAACTATAAGTATCACTCAGGTTTGTTTTCCCTGCTTCTGCTTTGTGTTGTTTTTATCTTTGTTTGCTTTTTTTGAGACAAACTACGGAGTCCTCTCTGGTCTTGAACTCGAAATCTTTCTGAGTGCTAGCGTCTCAGACAGGCACCAGCACCCACCATTGATTGGCTTTTCTTCCATTTTGTGAACAAGTCTCAACAAAATCCTCGAGTCATTGTCACTGCAAATCCTTTGACTTTGGACATACAGGGCTGCATGCAATGATTTAAAAAATCCTTTCTAGCTGTGGAATGTAAGCCATTAGAGAAACTAAAAGGATGGACATGATAATTCAGCTGGAGTTTGGGGATAATGTTTAGCGTCTGGGTTTGGAACCCATAATCTTGACCATGCTAGGCAAGCATTCTACCACTGAGGTATACACACAGCTCTTGTGTGTGTGTGTGTGTGTGTGTGTGTGTGTGTGTGTGTGTGTGTGTGCGTGTGTGTTTTAAAACATTACATAGACATCTGTTGAGGATATCTCTAGAGTTATATATTTTATAAACTCTATCAATTATTTCAAATATTCTGTAAAGATACTCGATGTTCATATTATTTGATAAAGTTACAAAATTTGCTATAAGATCATATGAAAAATAATTTAATGATATATGAAAATTGTTAACAACGTAAAATGGCCTTAAAATTGTTTGAGGTTTCTCAAAATAACAAGTAGGCGCTGAAGGTTGAAGGGTGGTTTGAAATGCCCTGACAGATGCTAGCAGGGCTGCAAGGTGGTGGATTGCATGAACAGATACGCTGAGCAAATGAGTTTTGACAGGACTCCTAGGCATGTAGACACTGGCAAAGCGAGTGAGTTAATATCCGCCAGCCTGGGAACATACTCAGAATTTGTATTATTACTTCTTGACAGGCCAGCAGAAAAAGGATTTGCTCCCCTCTCATGGGGAGCATCAGAGGGTGCTGTCCATTCCATTTTATGTAATAATACCTCTAGTTGAACCAAAACTCTCTTTAGTTTAATCTCTCTTCTGCAATTACGTTACACAAAATGTAACCTAGGTTGTGTGAAGCGGGGCTGCTGGGTGCATATGTGGGACATGTGTTCATGTTTGCCATGTCAGCCGGCTGATTTGAGCAGAACGAATCTGGCACTTTCATCTTAGTTTCTCTTTAAACTGGGGCATAGGTAACTCTGCAAGAAGGGCTGTGGAGCTGGCTGGCGCTGGCATGCAGCAGAGCTTCAATTTGGATGAATAGCCTTAGATGGGGTTTGATGGTGTTGTAGCACAGCTCTGGGCTTAAAGTCCTTAGGTCATGGAATTGGAGGCTGAATTTGGACTGGTTTCATTGTGCCTTCAGAAGATCTCTTTGCATTTAAAGCTGATGGGAAATTTTGGGGAGTGTGTGTGACCAGAGGTGACTGATGATTATGCATGGCAAAAGTGTATTGGGGTGCAGAAGTGGGGTTAGGGGTAGGGTATGTGGGTGTGTGTGCGCCATTGTGGAGCTCTAACACTCTTTCCCTTTAAAGCTTAGCATCAATGAGTCCAAATGGCATATAAACCTTACACAGAATATTGACAACCTTAGGTTTTTATGACCGTCTGTTGGATGCTCAGGGGATGATTTGCTGATAGACATGTTTATAAAGAAAGCTGTATCACCATGTGCCTTGTGGAGAAGGTGGCTCTGAAGTAGTTTCCTAACTTTTCACTTACTTGTTGTATCCCTCACGGGGCTGGTTCAACACACCGAAATGACGTCGTGGGAAGACAGAATCACAGTATCTACTTTAAAGAGGTGAGTGGCAGAAACGTAACTCTACCTTCTGCAGTTTAAGCAAACTGAGGACGAAGGAAAGCCTCTGTTTGCACAGAATTTTCCAATGACATGGGAGGGTTGTAGTTCTTCCTTTTTGTATTGCTTTCTTGTTGGCTAGACATGCTGGGCCCTAATCTAAACAGGAACCACGGACTGCCCTGGCTTTGCCTGGCATCACATCAAGCTCTGCCAGGTGATTTTACTTCTATATTTATTTACTTCTATACTGATTTCTATATTTATTCTCTCGGATTTTTTTTTTTGCCCCAAGCGGAGTCCCTCACTTCCTTCTTTACCCTTAGAACGTGTTCTACCACCAAGAACTCCCTTGGGGTTCAGTCACTGGGCTCAGTCCCCAGAGAAGCAAGCTTAGGGCTCAGGGACTCTTGCTTCTAGCAGCCTCCTGCATTCTACATGGTGTTCCTGACTGAGAATGGGGTTTGACTAGCCCTCCTTCATGAATTACCTCTTCCCCCCAAAACTTACACCTCTCTTAGTCTGCCACACATTTTTAACTTTTCCCCATTTCAAGAAATGCCTTAAACCCAAAGTGTTAGTTAAGTGGCATCTTCTATAATCAAATGGCTATAACCTTAGGACAAGCATCACACAATCACTGATGCCTCATTAGCTAGGCAGACCACTTTAGGAATCTCTTCACCGACTGGGGTGTCAGTCACTCCTGCACTGCAGTGGACACGGGCAGGCCCTGTCCAAATCTCCTACCCAGTACGGTATGCTCCTTGCTACGGGCTAAGACAGTAGACACTGACATCGACAATTCACAGTGGACGCTAAAGAGCCAATGTGCCCAAGAAAATATTTCCCCACACCCACCGATGCTCATTGTTGGGGTATAAAAGCCTGTGAGACAAGGACTGGAGAAGAACTTGGAAGGGCCTTCCCAGTATCAGAGCACCAAGTGACTCTGCAGTCACTATACCATCATCCTACGTGTCCTCCTCCCTGGTATTGATCCCGACAAGCTGGGCTGAGTCTGCAGGCTGTGAACACTGCCTGCTTTGCCAATCACGTGAATTCGCTTAGGGGGCTTCCTTGCTGTAAGGATGGAGGTGTAAGCACATGTCATTGCCGCAGAGTCACAAACTTTGAAGCCAGTAAGGCTCCTAGTCGTTCCTCTTTGTCCTAGCTGAGAGACATGTTCTAAGCAGGTGGGGGTTCTCACTGAAAGAAAATGATTTGGCTTGTGGTACCCCAAGGGCAAGGAGGGCCTGAAAGGGGCTGGCATGCAGTGACTGTTATCAGATTAGCCTTTAGGCTCTTAGACTCTGAGAAGCCAGAGAAAGGCACCATGTACGAAGGTGGGAGGGCTCCGGGACAAATGCAGAGATTTGAAAATGTGGTCTGGCTTTGTTTCCAACAAGGGCAAATTTCTGAAATGGAAATACACAGGACCTCCGAGGCACTCCACAAATTAGAGCATGGAACATGAACCGTGTTGGTGGGCTTTTTACCAACTCTACAAAATAGCTTCATTGAGCAAATTAATCAAGTAGTTTTGATTACAAGGGAAACATATCTACTGAGGGGAAAATGACTTTCAGACCCTTTCAGCGGTTGTGTTAACTTGTAATTCATCTGAGCAAACAGAAGAAAGTTCTTTCTACAGTCAGCACATGGCCTGTGAGACAAGGATTGGAGAAGCAGGTTTTGCTCTTGAGGACTTCATGTTCCGGTTGCCTGCTTCTGAAGCTGGACTTGCAGATTTTCCTGGTGCTTAGCAAGGGGTGGAGGGGGCTTCCAGCCATGGGAATACTCATTTCTCTGGAGCCCCAGTCTCACCTAATGATTTTGGAAAAATAATGTTATCTTTATATCAAAGCACGCATAGATTCTTCAAGGCATGGGATACAGTATTTTGTCTTTGTATATTGGAAGGACAAAATAGAATGTGTCAACGCCACCCTAGTTACCTGAAGTCTGTGCTTAGCTCCCATTCTGAAGTGTCAAGGCGTATGCCCTTGGGTGTCAAGAGAGGCGCTATGGCAGAAAACTTTGAGCTGCACCGTCAACTCTGTAAGCAGAGCACATCAGAGTAAATACAAGAGGTAGGCGTCAAGAGGGATGCTGTGGCGTGAACCTTTGAAGCGCACTGTCAGCTCTATAAGCAGAGCCCATCAGAGGCAACATCACAGATCTGAGGTAGGAGGACCACAGGCCATTGCAGGTGGGTGCTTGTATCCCAGATGGACCTTGAAGAGTGAGTGGGCGGATGCTGACAAGTGGCAGTCCAGAGGGCAAAGGAGGGGCAGTAGGTGCCTCTCTGGGAGAAAAAGTGCTGAGCCAAGGAACAATGTGACTGAAAAGTCAACCACTTGGCTTGGGAGGGGAACAGGAAGTGGTGGCCGAGGAAGCAGGGAAGAAGGTTGAAGACCTTGTAAGGGGAGGCCAGAAAGGCAGGCCAAGGGAGCAACTACTGGATAGAGGGGCTGAGAGACTTGGGTGCTCGGGCCCTTGGTCCAGGGCTAGAAGTTGATATCAGCCCAGAAACTGACCTGACTGAAGATGATTCCAAGCCCACCTACCTCATCTCAGGGTCATCTAAACTCTGCATCTCAGTTTTCTCCCCTCGAGTTTGTTTCACAGGGATATCCGAGGACTAAACCTGCTGAGGAGGGTCAGGTGTTTAGCACAACACCAGCAGCACAGCAAACGCTCAGTAAGTGATTGTTCTTGTATCATTCCAACAATAGGTCATTTAAATATGCCGTGCTGTATCACTGTACAGTTTTCAACACTAAATACTAAGGCCGTGAGAAATTAAGAGGGAGCCAGAGGAGCTGGAGCTGAGAACGGCAGAAGAGAAAGACGCCCTGGCAGGAGTTCTGTTTGTCCAGTTGTAAAACGATCTCGGTTATTCACTAAGGCAGAATTTGTGCAAGTTATAGCTTGCTTGTCTCCACTGTATTTATCCCTGGAGAACGGCTGGACCTCACTTTTTAAAACATCTCCTTTGAGTTAAGTTTGTACTTTCATAATCCTCTCCTTCCTCGGCCTACCTCCTCGGCCTGTCCTGAAAACAGCCTTGGGAACAGTCACAGGAAAGCAAAGTGCCACTTTGTTCATGGAATCCCCTTTGTTCACCTTCAGCTTTCACAGGCATGAGCTTCTCCACCAAAACATGCCTTCCAGTTGTCAGACCAACAGCAAGAACCTGGGATTCAGAGAGGGAAGGGCTGAGCCCAGACTTCAGGCTGTGTGAGTGTGGCATCAGCCCTGTGGTGTTCTGAGCTCTGTTTTCAGATCTGCCGTAAGACTTTGATCCTGCTATCCACAGACCCTTGACCTGTGGTTTCCCACCTCAGTCTTCCCTCTCGCTTCCCTTCTTTTCTTCTTTCCCCATCATCGTCTCTTCTGTTGTCCAGAAGACACTGGCTGGACTAGCGTATACTTGAGATTTCTCCTCCTCACTTTGATCGTCATCCCACATCCACATGATTGAAAATAGCCTCTCTTCCATCCCTCCCCCTTTCCTTACTCTCTAAGGTGAGATGCCTCAGCTTTCTTATTTTATTTATTAGTGTGTGTTTCTGATTTTGTGTGACTGCCCCAGTGTGCCGCAGCCCACACATGGAGGTCAGAGAACAGCCTTCTGGAGTCTGACCCTCCTTCTACCACAGGTTTTGAGTATTACATTCATGTCAGCAGGCTTCTTCTACTCACTGATCCATCTTGCCTGTACCCATTTTCATTACTGAATCTTGCAATTTTCTATTCTTTCATTAAAGCCTTCTTTGGGTCCCTACACTAAAACAATGTAATTGTTCCCAATATCTCTTTATTCTCTCCTCCAGGGGTCTTTGGTGCTCCTACTTGTTCCCAACCTTATGTTGTAACTGCTCCCCAAAGCCTAGTGAGTCTATATTTCCACTGTACACATAGTCCCTCAAATGCTGCAAGTCCTCCAGGGGCCTGGAAGAATGGAGAATGACCTAACAAAATTTACTTCAAACTTAAATTAATCAGAAGAGATCAAGAGAGACACCTCATTCTAATCAAAGGACCAATTAATCAAGAAAACTGTCCTAAACACATATGTACCAAACTCTGCTGCACCCAATTTCATAAAAAATAATACTACTGGAATTAAGACACAGATTAATATCAATATATTAATAGTAGGTGATTTCAGCATCCCACTTTCTCCAATAGAAAGGTCATCTGAATAAAAAGAGAAAAACATCAGAATTAATTTACCTCATACATCAAATGAATTTAACAGATATCTGCAGAATATTCCACCCAAACATGAAAGAATATCCATTCCCCTTTGCAGTACATGGAAGCTTTTCTAGAATAGACCACATCCTGGGAAGAAAACCAAATATTTACAAAGTCAAAAAGATTGAAATCAACCTTTATAACCTATTTGAACACAATGCAATAAAATTTAACATTGATAGCAAGAAAATCTCTAGTAAATAAAAACTCATGTTGTATAAGCATTTTTTAATTGTCTTTGTCTTTGATTTTGCTTAAGATGATTCTTTTTGTGTGTAGACATCATAAGCCCCAAAGAGTTTCAGTGATGGGCTGGGGAGGTAGCTCAGTTGGTAAAATGTTTAGCTAGTATGCATGGGTTCAATCCCCAGCACTACATCAACTGAGTATAGTGGCATAAACCTGTAATTCCAGCATTCATTATTAAAAACAAAAGGATCGGAAATTTAAGGTCACCCTCTGATATGTAGTGAGTTTGTTGGCCAGCCTATGAGACCCTGTCATAAAAAGAAAAATAATACCAGTGAGAATGGACTTTTTATTTATTCATTTGCTGGAGTCTGCATTTCATATCATGTCTAGGCAACCTTTCTTCCCTTCACATGTACACTCCTCCCATGTATCCATCAGGCATTTTCGTGATTTTTCATTTTCCGTGGTATGCTGAAGTTAATCCAAATATGTGGTGTGAAGTGTGGATCTCTTTTTCACCAGGGACTTCCAGGAAAGAGAATCACTTGTACAATTGCAGGTCCGAGTTTAACCAGACCACAGCCTCTCAACCTGCCCCAGTAGCATAAATCCTGCTGCCCCATGTCATTTCTCGCATGCAGACAGTGATCACACACAGTTTCGATCTAAATGCCTCTTGGCTGTGCTATTCTCCAGGTAAAACTTTCAGTATTCCTCCATCTCCATTCAGCAGTAGTTATGGTCAGAGTCATCTACCTGGGATCAGTGCCATTGTAGATGAAAAGAAGTCCCCATCTCTCAGATCTGGATACCTGAGTCATTCTACACAGGAAGGAGTGCTGACCTTCACTAGATCACCAGGCTGCTTTAAGCTGGTAGCAGAACTAAGAGAATCAAACTATCAATAGTCACTGTGCCATTTGTGACCAAGTCCTACTGTGCGTGTAACATGGAACTAAGAACTTCACACACATGCATTTGTCTCAGGCCTATGTTTTATCTGCTTAAAAGAAATGATAGGCACTTCTGGCTTCACTTAACCTTGCTTCCCTTCATGAAGCCTCTAGTATGCATGTCTGTATGTCTGTATGTAGCATATTTAGAGCGAGGGTCTTACTATGTAGCTCTAGCTGACCTGGAACTCAATACGTAGATGATGTCAGCTTAAAACTCACTGAGATCCACCTACCTCTGCCTCGAAAGTTCTGGGATTAAAGCTGTGCGTCATCATACCCAACAAGGTCTGTATTTCTGATACTAGTCTCTTAGCTATATCTAGACTAGATTATGTCTTGTCTTCATGCCTTCCATGGCCCAAATGAAATCCTGTGTGTCCATAAAGCTGGTGACATTTGCACTCAGTGAAAGGAGAAACATCATGGTCCCCATAGAGACACAGAAAGAAAGCCCAGACCAAGGGAGAAGTATCAATCCAATCAAAACTTCAGGTTGAGTCAGCAAGTCCAAATTCCAGGAAGTACACAATGAAGGTGGTTAGTAAATAGTTGTGAGGACATATAAATAGAACCCAAAATATGGAAATGAGCCAAGACGACTCTGGTTCCATGCCTCTGAACCCTCATAATTGTGAGCGAAGTAAATCATTTTCTTCATAAGTCACTCAATTCTGGTACTTTGTTATCATCACGGAAAGCAAACTGGTAACACCGATCAATGATAGAAATGTAAACACATAACATTTTAGGAAGTTGTTATTCATTATTTATGAATATAACGGTATTGTGGCTTTGTATTTTAAAAGTCTTTATCTCATAGTCAAATACATAGAAGTTTTTCCTAAAGGTACTTGGGGTCTGCCTTAATGAAATCTAGTAAATGTCTTGGTTGTGGGACAGAGTTTTCCTGGAGAGCCACAACACACACCTATCTATCAACTTCAGAAAGGGAAACCATGACAGACCAAAATAATGACTGAACCAAAGTCCAACTTGGTGAACCAGTGAGTTTTCTTTGGGGTTACAAAGAGTAGTATAGGTGAGGGGTTGCTTACATGAGCAGGAGTGACTTTAAAAGGCAGCAGCATCCCTAAAAAAATCCACCCAACACCAGGGAAGACTCAGAAAACCTGCACCACTAGAGCTCTGCACAACATGCAAGCAGTTTGACGATTTAAGGATCTGTCCTCTGCAGCTCTCCTGGTCAGTCTTCTCCCCCAGTAGTTATGTACTTCTCCTATAAATCTGAGGAGAGCCCTTAGAGAAGCACCCAAGTCTTCACTTTCCCAGACATGTTTACCTTCTGTGTCTCATGAGCCTCTTCCCCGCTCCTAGGGGAAACCGCTATACAACTGGTGTGAGTGTGTGTGTGTGTGTGTGTGTGTGTGTGTGTGTGTGTGTGTGTGTGTTTAACCCAGGCCTATGACATCAGAAGCTGCTCCAAGTCAGAATACTCTCTTGCACCTTGAGTGCAGAAGTTCCAGGATGGGTTGAACTTTCTTGGGCTTAGTCGCATCAGCATGGAGGCTCAGCTTGGTTTCTAGGGGCCCTTGTTTTGAAGGTTATCACCAAGTAAGTGGGATCAGCATCTGAATATGATAAGATGATGGTAGTCTAGCAAAGATAGGCATTCTTAGTTTTCATTTCAAATACTGTCAAACACTTCTTCCTATCTCAGTAGCTATTCTCCTTCCCCAAAGAAGAGCCTGGAAACAGTGGTAGCAAGGGATTCAGTATTGCAATATCCAAGCCCTCTTGTGTGGGAAACAGGAAAATAAAACACTAACTAGGACAGACCCAGGGTCTCCTAGCTGTCCCCCCACCTTCAGCCTTTCCTTCTAGGCTTTCCTTTTTGACACCTGCACATCTACAGAACCACTCCCTACCAGGGCCCCCCAGTGGTCCTACTAGGCTGAAAGTCAAATCATTGCATTATTCTACCCACATAAAAGAAGTTTCTTCTTGCAATAGATGGGAATTAACACAGAGACCCACAAATGGACAATGTGCAGAGTGAGGGACTTCAGAATACCCAGCCCTAAATGGGATGTCTGCATCATACTCCTCCCTTCAAGGCTCAGGAGTCCACAAGGAAGAAGAGACAGGAAGATTGTAAGAGCCAGAGGTGGTGGATGGTTCCACAGAAACAGCATCTTCTAGACACAACAGGACTGATATTCATATACAGAAGACCTGCACAGGTTCAAACCAGACAAAATCCCGATATGGAGAAGGGGAAGAAGCTATTTACAATTGATAACTGCTGGGAAAGGGAAAATCCATTTGAGGAAAATGGATTTTTCCCTAATGGAATATCATGGGGTGTATAAACCATATTCCAGGGCAGGCTCCCGTACGCAGGAATAGTTGGCCAACACAAAATGAACTCCATGTGTTGTGCTGTTTTGTTTTGTTTGCTCGTTTGTTTTGTGGGCTTTTTATTTCATTTTATTTTGGTTTGGTTTTTTTTTGTCTTGTTTTGATTTTGATTTTTTGTTTTTGTTTTTGTTTAGAAAAAAGAAAGAACATGAAGTTGAGTGAATATAGAGGTGGGGAGGATCTTGGAGAAGTTGGAAGAGGGAAAACACAATCAAAATATATTGTATGAAAAAATACTATGTAAGAAACTTAAGATGATTTCTAAGACTTTTATTGTTTTATTTCCAACATAGTTGACTCTCCAAGGACAAGTTAGACTCAATAGTCTTCTTTCTCTTACTAAATGGTGACTTCCTGCTCACATACAATTTACAGACCCACAAGCCCTGTTCACTTACAATGCATAGCTCCAGTGTGAGGTGAAGTCTATACATGTAACACAATGCACAGCTTTCTAGCCTTGGCCCAAATCTCCTGGGAGGGGGGACACTAAAAATACTTGTTTCTCGGTGTTCTCTGCCTCAAAGGAAAAATGAAATTCCTCTTTCCAAATTGTCTCTCTTCTCTAATTAACCGGGCTGTTAATGCTGATGTTCTCATTAGATGCAGACATGCATAACATATTGTATTAGTCATATTTCTCACTGCTGTGACAGAATACCTGGCGATGAGACTTAAGGAGAGATGAGTTATTCAGGCTTGTGGTCTGAGGGATACAGTCCGTCATGAGGAGGAAGCATGGTCCATGAGCATGAAATGGCTGGTCCTGTGCTCTCACAGTCAGGAGGCAGAGAGAGATGGATGCTGCTACTCTAGATTAGCTCCTTTTTTTTCTTTTTTTTTTTTTTTCCTTTTTCCTTTTCTTACGTAGTCTGGAACTCCTGTCCATGGATGGTGCTGCCCATACAGTTAAACCTCTCTGGGAAAACGCTCTCACAGATACATCCAGAGGTGAGTTGAAATCCAGACAAGCTGACAATGGAAATTAACCACCACACAAATCACTGCTGAAGTACCCACTGCATTATCTTTTTGTGACTTTTCTGTTTATTGGCTTTGTTCGTGTAGAACCTTGTTGGTATGCTGATAAAAAGTAAAATAAATATTTGTAATTTGAAAAGGAGTTTACCATGTAAAGGTGCTACTAGATGCTACTGAGTATGACAGTGATGAATATCAGAGTTTTTACATTTTTATTCTTTTTATTTTGTGTGTAGAGTGTTTTACCTCCTCCCCCACCCCGTGTGTGTGTGTGTGTGTGTGTGTGTGTGTGTGTGTGTGTGTGTGTGTGTGTGTGTGTACCAGGCATG
>CABHPH010093046.1:24835-48050 GCA_902168325.1 Peromyscus nudipes | reverse complement strand
TATATATATATATATATATATATATATATATATATATATATGGCATAGGTTGGTCCCATGCAGGCTCCCTGGTTGTTGCTTCAAACTCTGTGAGCTCCTACAAGCCAAGGTTAGTAGTTTCTGTGGATTTTCTTGTGATGTCTTTGACCCCTCCAGCTCCTGTAATCTTTCCTCCCTCTGTTCAACAGTATTTTCTGAGCTTGGGCTAATGTTTGACTGTGGGTCTCTGCATCTGTTTCCATCAATTACTGGATGAAGACTTTCTGATGACAATTGGGATAGTCATTAATCGATAAGTATAGCAAAATATCATTAGGAATCATGACATTGACATTTTATTTTCTCCAATTGTGTTTGGTTTTATCCAAGGTTTCTGGGCCATCTAGTCTCCGGGACCTGGCACTCCAGGCTCAGGGGGTGGACTCACTTTCATGGCATGAGTCTCAGACTAGACAAGTCATTGAATGGCCATTCTCACAATTTCTGTGCTAACCTTACCCCAGCACATCCCATAGGTAGGACATACTGCAAGTCAAAGGTTATGTGGCTGGATTGGTGTCCAAATCCTTCCACTGAAAGTCTTGCCTGGTCACAGGAGATGGCCATTTCAGGCTATGTATCCACCATTGCTAGGAGTCCTAGCTGGGGTCATCCTTGTAGATTCCTGAAGTTTCCCAGGCAGCAGGTTTCTACCTGATCCTGAAATGCTCCCTCTTCCAATCATCTCTGTAGCATGAATCTTAAAAGTTCTTATTAATAAAATCAAACCTGAGGCCAGTTATTGGGGTGAACACTGGAAGGTCAGAGAGACAGAATAAGCCACAGCTATCTCACCTCGCTGGATCCTCAGCTGGTCTTGTTTCCTCAGACTGGATGCCCCGAGCCCTCATCCAGAATGGGTCTCAGCTGAACTGCTGCTAGAAGCCTGAATGCTTAACCAGCACAATGCTTATCCAGGCCAAATGCCTCTCCAGGGCAAATGCCTCTAGTTTCTGGTCCTCACGCCTTATATACCTTTCTGCTTTCTACCACCACTCCCTGGGATTAAAGGCTGACTTTCTGGGATTAAAGGCGTGGGTCACCATGCTTGGGTGTATCCTTGAACACATGAATTTCTGCCTCTGGAATGCTAGGATTAAAGGCGTATGCTACCACTGCCTATCCTCATGTTTAATATTGTGGCTGTCCTGTTCTCTGACCCCAGATAAGTTTATTAGCATACACAATATTTTGGGGAACACAATACCACCACACATCTCTTTCAGTACTCTCTCTCCCTCCATCTCCCAACCTGATCCCTTGTGTTGCCATCCCCACTTGCCCCCAGTCCACCCAAAATATCTCTTCTATTTCCCCTTCCTAGGGAGATCTATGTGTTGCCCCTTGAGCCCTCCTTGCTAGCATGATTATCCTTTACTTTATAGCAGCCAGGACCAACAGACCAGGGGTGGCCTCATCAGTTAAGATGTACACATCCACATGTATCATCAGTTAAGAAAATACTCCACAGACTTCCTGCAAGTCAATCTGGTGGGTCATTCTCTCAACTGAGGTTCCTTCTTCCAAAATGACTTTAGCTTGGGTCAAGTTGACACAATACTAGCTAAAGCAGGGACCTTGGTACCCAATGGCTCAGAACCACAAATACCAAAGAAGCTGCCTTTTGCCAATTTATATCTAGCTTCTTCATATTTGAGAAGAACCCAAGCAACTGACTAGTAAGATGACCATTCTTATACTATCTAAAATTCCAGCACTTGGGAGGCAGAGCCAGGCAGATCTCTGTGAGTTCGAGGCCAGCCTGGGCTACCAAGTGAGTTCCAGGAAAGGCGCAAAGCTACACAGAGAAACCCTGTCTCGAAAAAAAACAAAAAATAAAATAAAATAAAATAAAATTCCCTTGAAAAGAAACTAGTTGCAGACTCTGTATCAGGAGCCACATTACTAAATTTCAAAGTTCCAGCCATAGGTGACTGCAAGACCTGTTGGGTCTCTGATGAAAAACCAAAGACACACAGTCTGCTGAGAAATGAATCTGAGCATCCTCAGCTGGACTCATTGTATGTATGTATCTTACCATGATCCTGCTGCATGCACACAGATGTCTGCCTCTGTTTTGTCTGTAAACAGGTCGTCCTAGGCTAGAGAAGAAAGGAATTACTTCAATGCGGATTTATATCAGGGTCCAGCAATTTTAAGTGGCAGTATGCCACCTGTGACCCCAGAGCACAGTGTATATTTTAAACATAGCTCTTCTGCTCTCTGATTTAAAATATTCCAGAACCGATTTTAACTTTCATTCACTTTAATAAGCAATGAGCAAGCCATATCAGGAGTAGAGATCGGTGACGAGACTGTGAAGGACAAAGTTGAAGAAGACATGTCCTTGCTTCCTAAAAGCTTAAAAAACCATGTGAGACCAAATACAGACACGCAAAATTCTATGAAGTTATATAAAAATAGCTTTTGACCCATCAACAAATCTCATTTTCAAGCTTAATGGATGCCTAAAATTGGCAATTACCTAATGGAGCCCTGACTTAAGATACGTTCCAGACATTTGTCCCTGTAGTCATCACTGTCTACTGATTAAGGGATTGTGGGAAATCCAATGTTCTTGTTTGGGGCACAAGCTGGTGAATTGAGGCCAATTTTCATGATGGTCGACTGTGGAATAATACCTGCATCTTGTCTCATAAAGTAAACTATGAACTCTACTGGGGTCATTAGCCTCCTGGAATGACCTTTCCATCAATTTCTTAGGTGACATACTGGCCTGGAGACTCTGGAGGCAATTACATAAATAAAAATTTATCCCCTAAAGTAAATTTGGATGATAATTTATCATTTGTTAAGATATCATATGATTAAATAAAATGTAAGCAAAGAAACAGACAGGATCTCTTGACTCAGAAATGTGGATAAAATCACAAACTTCCCTTAAAAGATGTGTTTCTCGGAATCAATGAGAGGAGGAAGCAAAGTTTTCAAGGACATTCATTAAAGTTCATCTCATGAATCAACTGAGGACATTCTAAAAAGTACTTCACCACTTAGATTTTTAAATTGAAAATAGACCACCGAGAATTGAGATGATTATACTTTTAATAGTTTCTGGGGGAAATTCATGTGGAAAATATGAACCACACAAAGCTGATGAGAATGCACCAAATTTGTGTAGATGGTTTGTGTATGGGGAGGTCAGCATCCTCCCCATTGCTGGCCCCTTCTCCATACTCACTGTAGGAGTTCACTGAATTCCATTTTGGCAAACCTCCCTTAGAGTTAAATAGATATTTGCCAACAAACAAATAAAATTAGGAGTTTTTGGCAAGGAATTCTACAGAATGGCCATTTCATGAAAGAATTTGAAGGTATTTCTGAAAAATAAAAAAAACGTTCCATGCACATGTTATAGGTCTGCTATAGCGGTTAAATGGTGAGCAGTCATCTGATTTCTTGCCCAATTTTTGTTTCATCTCCTAAATGTCCCAGTGGCACTTCATAATCAATGAACAATGAAGTCTTGTGCAGTCAGAATCTCTGTAACCGAGACAACCTACAGAACATTCCAAACACTCTTCTATATAGCCCTAAGTAGGTTATGCAGTCAGGTCACACAGGAAACCTCAGTTTACAATTTCATGTAAAAGTAGCTAATCCTTATGTCCGCCCACTCAACCATTGGGAAGGATTCAAAATAATAATGTCTATGAAGTCCTTCACCCCATACTTGACATACAAAACACACAATAGCAAGTGTTACATATATATGTCAAATTTATAATTGACTTTCTTATCTCCTTGTAAAAACAGTTTCCCCTGACACCACTATCTGGTGAATTAAGACCAGCACCCTTCTAAGTACTGAGCTCAAAACTTTAAACATCATGGATGCCTTATTTGTCACTAAAACCGTCCATTTCTTTTGGTTTCTTCTCCACACCATCTTCAAATATTTACTTGCAAATTTCTGCTACTCTCTTCATATGCCTCTTCATACTCTCAAATATGCCTCCATAACTATATCTGTTTGCATGGTTCTGCATAAACTTATGTAGGTTAATACAAAGTCCTGGGTCTTGACAAAGCTTCTCTGTCCTCCATTAATCCTTAAATCCCTCCCATAGATTGACCAGATTAGTCTTCCTAAAATGTTCTGGCAGTGATGGGCACTGATAATAATATACTAGATATGATCATCATCTATGAGTGCATCAAACAAATCTTGATTGACTAAATGGTATACTCCTGGCAATTTTCTGGTCACTAAAGATATAGCAATAAATAAAGCAGACATTTTCTGTACTCCAGAAGCCTAAATCCTCACAAGCATGATAATAATAATATTTAAAACACAGTTGAATAAAATAAAGTTTAGCATGAATGCTTATCATTATTATGTATCATTCCTGTTGTAGACCTAAATATTGTCAAATGTAAGAGATAGTTCATATGCATTACCTATAATCTTTAGGTAACCCTTTAAGTTAGGCATGATTCCCATTTCACTGAGGTAAACTTGGTTAAGGAAGATTTGGTAACTTGCTTGAAATCATGCCCAGTAAGGATCAGTGTCTAGCAAGGGCTATGAGCACTCACTCTTCCACCTTACATCCATTATATGTTTCCATGTCTACTCAACAATATTTCCCAGGAAGTATTTGTCACATCATATAATCTCTGCAATAGCTTGATAAATGACTAAATAACTTGATAAACCTCAACTTAAAATACAACCAGCCCCCATGAAATCCTTTGTTGCTAACATTATTATCTGTTCTGATCTTATAACTTATCTTCAAGTCATAAGGGGCTACTTACTCTTTCATAGACCACATTTCACTTTATTTCCTCTGTACCATGTCACTTCAAAGTCTAGAATTCTTCCTGTGTGTATGTGTTTCTCTCTGTGTCTTTTTTCTTTCATCTCATTCAAGATCTATGAGAGCAACAGGATCTCTTCCCACACACACGCACAGCCGAGTTATCCTTATATGGTCATGGAGGCTATATATCTCAATATGACACTTAGCTTAATCTATGTTAATTAATGTAATTTATATCTTGATATAATTTGCTTATATCCCATCAGTTGAATTACTCTTTGACTCTTATATGACTTTATTATAATACATTGATCAAGATGCCTTACGTATTTTATAAATTCATACTACTGAATCTAATTTGGGGACAGAAACAAATATCTCTTAATTTGCACAAATAAGTGTCCTTAAACTCTTCTATCCTCATCCATTAGAGGCTTTTCGGTGAAACTTTTGAAAGCTATAAAGGATTAATAGCAATTATGGCAGTAGTAAATAAAGAGATCAGTTTGACTTGTTTGTAGGAAAAGGACAGGAAAAAAAATGCTGTGTGATTGTGTGAGCTGTCAAACTGACATGTCAGATGACGGCATGAATCCAGCTTTTCCCCTTTTCATCCGTATCTTCTCCTAGGCTTGATTATTAAGGAATTCTCAGTGCCTTCCTTGGCAGCAACTACCGTTCTCAGGATTTGCTTTTGGATGCCCCCATGGATTATTCCAGAAATCATGGGGAATATTTGTATTAAAAAGACAGTAGAGTAAATGGGACTTTTCACAACTGTGTTCTCTAGGTGGGTATGCTGTAGTACAGTGGGGATTTCTGAAGGCTGGCAAGTCTCAGGTCTGAAATGTCGCTTTATAAAAAGTGCCTTCGGGAGGACCCACTGTGCTGTTATCTGAAGGCTTTCTACCTCCTTCTCCTCCTCCTCCTTTTCCAGCTCTGGTGCTTGTCAGGGTCCTGTCAATCTATTTCTGGCATTTTACTTCACTAAGAACGTCTTGGAGTGACAGGATGGTGATTCCTAATGCATAAGGCTTCTGAGAAGTCTTCTTACTTTAAGCTGCAGGGTAAGTGAATCGGCTTCTTCCTTTCTCCCAGGAACTACTTACCTTCAATCTTTCAATTAAAGGTCAAAAGGTGAATGAAGACACTCTGGCGGTCTATTATAGTGTTTTGTTCCCATTGTCAGTGAATCTGTTCTTTACATACATGCTTCTCAATGTATTTAAGGTCTGTGTTCCCCCACATTGTGTTTCTGATTTAAAAAGTGAGAATTTTCACAAGGATTCTGGAAATCTTTCAGCTTTACCACTCGCCTCCCCAAAAAGGAGAGAATTGCAGAATTGCAATTACTTACAAAATGAAAACGGAGTACTTTTCACAGCTAGAACCACGTTTAAAACCTTTACCAAAATGTATTTATTAAAGGTAAAATTTTATGGGAGTCAAACTAAAATACCTCTTAGAAAGTAAAATCATGTCTGTCCCTTCCCTGTTCTGTTTTCACAGCTAAGTAAAAAGAATGGGTAAGCCAAGCCATTAAAAGGCAGCAATTATGTGCTTACAGTGTGCCGAGCTTGACGTGAATTAATGTATGCAATCCTTATTAAAACCCGAAGTGATATCTCTGTTAACACTCAGGCCTCTACAGACGACTGTGAAAATTGCCAGAGGTTAGAGAAGTGGGAAGGGGAGTGCCTGGACCATTGCAGAGTGTCTGATTTTACTGTGCGTGCTCTTTCTCACCTAGTCAAGCCATTCTGTAGTGTAGGAAACGGATAGGAAAATTGAGATACCTCGCATTGAGTAGGCTGGAGTCTGAAACATGTTATTAACTGTCAAATCTTCATTTGTTCTATGCATGCTTATGTAAGCTACTTTTACTAACACGTTGATCTGAGTCTTTCAGAAATGATCCAGTTACAATCTAATACATATTTTATTACAAAATCAATGTATACATATTGGATATCTCATGACACACAGTGAAGATGAAAGTGTTAAAGAGCTATTTATTCGACTAACATCTAATTTGCCCCCTCCTGTCTAAGACTGTACTGGGAGCTGCAACAGACATCATCTTACAGAAGCTCCATGATTTTCATTATTTTGTTTAAACTAGAGTATATCACCCACTCTGTACAGATATTGAGGCAAATGACATCTAACAGATTCAATGAATGACTTCAGGTCACCAGGTTAAAATGGACAGAACTGACATCTCGAATTCTGATAACACTCCAGTCCCAAATGTTTATCACTCACCAGGTCACATAAAGCATTTGATAGTTTTATCTTCAGGGTATTTATGCCATATATCACTGGAAATCTAATTAGATGAAATGGACCAAATTTTACAGGTGAAATTCCCTGATGTGTGATTGGCTTGCCAAAGAAATAAATATGACTTCTCAGCAAACCCAACTGACGAAGCTCGCTGACATCCTTATGGCTATTTCATCAGTACTGCAGGGCACTGAGATCAACCCTGAACATTTCATCCAGAAGCTTCTATCTAAAAGGGATCATTTGATCTGATGAATTGTAAGGAAGAAGATATTTTTCTAGTTGTGAATTAGTAGATTTGAACTTGGTGAGCTTGACCATCTGCAGAAGTAACTTTATGAGATGGTTAGTTCATGAATAGCTATTTATGAAGATAGACATTTGTCTGGATATATTTCAAATCTAACCAATAGTTCTATAGTGAAAACATGAGTAGAGGATGATAACCTAGACAAAGGGTACCAGTGACCTTTTCATTTCTTTACATGCCTCCAACTTTATCCAGATGTCAGAATTGGCTTGGAATTGATTCCATATATATACTTACAGGCAGTGTAATGTTACACATGACCAACCTTTTCCTCATTGTTTTAACTTCATATATTGAAGCAGTACTCAGACAACCCATCCATTCAGTGCAATTCCATTTGCATGTAGTGAAAATGATGCCTCTGTAGGTGCACAATTCTGAAACCCCCATTTGTATATTTGGCAGGGTGACCAAAAAGATTGGACTAGGAAGAGAGAGAGAATATGGAGGTGAAAATGCCAAGCACAGTGGTGCATGCCTATAATCTCATTGCTAGGGAAACAAGACAGGGCAATACCTGGGGCTTGCTGGACAGCCAAGGGAGTAGAATCGGCAATCTCCAGATTCATTGAGAGACTTGTCTCAAGAAAATAAAGTGAAAAGTGATAGAGGAAGACAACTGAAGTTGACCTCTGTGTGTGTGCACATATGTAAATATAGAAAAGCTAAAAGTAGGTAACTGTTGAGGGTAGTTTTCTTACTGTGGCAAAATACATCCATCCTGAATTTCTAACAGTGCTTTACAACTTTGCACACACTTACGGGCCATTTGTACATAGTCTCAGAAGAGAGATGCATCAAATATTCTACCAAGTTGAAAAGCTGGGGATCTGTTACTATTATTACTCATATGGTCTTCATAATAAGAGTTCAAGACGCGTTCTGGTTATGAGTTCTATATCAAATATATAATTTACAGATATTTCCTTCTGGTACAAATTAAATCGTAAAAGTTTTAGTGCTTGTGAAACCCTGATAATTGATCTTTTATATTTTATATTTTGGTGTCACTTACAAGAATCCACTGCCTAAGCAAAACAAAGATTTGCATTTGTTTTGACAAATGATATAATACCTTTTCCTCCCTTCTATTTGTGTATAGATCCATGTAAGCTAGCAGCTGAATGCAGTTTGAGGTAGGGATTTCACCGTTTTCTTTTTTTTTTTTTTTTATTTAGATAGGCATCATTTAAAAATATCTTTCTCTCCCTGTCACATTGTCTTGCTTGTCCAAAACCAATGAATCATGAACACGCGGGTTTCTTTTCACCCTTTTTGCTGTGCTCCAGTCACCTTCTGTGTATCTGTCCTCTTGCAGCTGTAGGCCAATCTTGAGTACTTAGGGTACAGAGGAAGCTTTTAAATGTGGGAACGTAAGCATCTCAGCTCATCTTTTGTTTCAACACTGTCTCTAAGAGACTTGTATTTTCATATAAAATTTATGATCCATCCAGCTGAGCTTGTGATAGAGGTAGCCTCCATTATCAGGTAATTTGAGGGATAACTGCTCTCCTATGAGTGGAAAGTCTTCTCATTCATGAACATGGGATGATACTATAGCCATGGAGAATCATTGTGATGCTTTCATCATGTTTCATTGTTTTAACTTCAACCATCTGACACCTCTTTTGAGAAAAATTTCCTGGGTATTTTGTTCCTTTTGACATTAATGAATTTGAAGTTATTTTTAATCTTTTATATTATTTATTACTAGTACATAGAAGTTAATTTTCACTGTGTATTCAGACTGTATATTCTGAAACTCATTAAAGTTACTATTTCCAGAAGGTTTGTTTTTTGAAGTTTGGGTTCCTAGGTTTTTTTTACACACAAAATCACTTGATCCTGAACAGATACACTTTAACTTTCATCTTTTAATTTGGATGCCTCCTTCTTTTACTCAGTCTCCCTTCTGCTATCATATCATATTATACATATATATATATATATAGTGGTATATATGCATGATTTTATATATGTACATAAAGGCTAGGAGCCCCTAATGAGAAAAACTCTGTAATATTTGTCTTTCTGAATTTGGTTTATTTTAAAATGATAATTTCTAGTTAGAGCCATTTCCCTAAAGATGGCATAATTTAATTTTTGTTGATAAACTCCATTGTGTATATACACCATATTTTTTTATTTATTGGTTGATAGATGCCTAGGGTGATCCTATAATTTGGCATTGTGAGTAGTGCCACAATAAGTGTAGATGTGCAGCAGCATTTATGGTATACTTAGAGTCCCTCAGGTATATACACATGATTCATAGTAGTTTCATGTTTAAGTTTTTGTGGAACCTCTAGACTGGCTTCTGCAGTAACCAGACCACTTCACAATTTTACAGCAGCCACAGTATGAGGGTTGCTATTTCCTAGGATGCTTTCCATATTTTATTGTTCACTTACTTGAGGACTGTCACTCTTACTAGCATGAGATGGTGTCTCAGTACAGTTTTAATGTACATTTCTCTGCTGGCCAATGACGTTGACTGCATTTTCTACATATTTATTGGTCAATTGCACTTCAGAATTTAAGAACTGTCAGTTCACTTTATTAAGTCCATTTACTATTTGAGTCATTTAGTTATTTATATAGGATAGATGTTAATCTTCTATCAGATCTATAGCTATAAAAATTGTCTCCAATACAGAAAGCTGTGTCTTCTCAAGTATCCCAGTGCTGTGCAGAAAGCTTTTAATCTCATGCAGTCCTTTGACCAGTTCACCATATTACTTCCTGAGCTATCATGGTCTGTCTCTTTCAGAAATCTTTAGGGAGCAAGGACAGAATGTTATGATCTAAAATGACAAGTTTGGGTATGTATTTGACATGATGTGTGTTGTGAATATTTATTAGTAATAAGAGTTGTCTCAACCAAAGAGGCTGAGAATCTGGTAGTTTATTGATCCTTGAGATGGGACACTTCAGTATTCCCAATAGAGTGTCAAAAATCTAGAAGATTCTGAGAGCCTTTGGTCCTTTGTTAACAGTGTGAATCTGGAAGCACTGGTTCTGATATCAGTGAAGTTATCTGTAGCAGTAATAACAGAGTAAGTTTACCCAGGGACAGGTGAAAAGACCAAAGAACAAAAGGTGAATAGTCTTCTTTCTATCATATGTTTACTAGGAGCTCCCAGAAAGTGCCTGCACTCAGGGAGGGTAGTCTCACAGCAACTGAGACAATCAGGTCAATTCTTCATTTAATAACTCTGTATTCAGGGGATTCTAATGTATGTTAAGTTGAAATTAAAACCAACCATCACACAGCATCATCCACATGACACCAGTTTTGTAGGCATGAGTGACTCAAGCATGAGGGGAATCAAGGGATCTTGTCCCAAGATTCCATAAGACTTATGGTGCCGGTTATTATGTATCATGAACAGTTTATCTGGAAAATTAACTTGAGAAGCCATTGAATAAAGGCATGAGGATAAATCCCAAGCTGCATTAGAAGCCTCAGTCTGTTCAGATGCCAAGATCATGAAAAATCCACTAATGAAAACTACAGACATAGGATGCAGCTATCCCAACAGAGAGGCTATGTGTGTCTCGGGTATCAGAATTGAAGGTTAAGGAATGATAAAGGCCATTGGATCTCATATGATTCTTCCTTAAGCCCTAGATGCTGCATATGAAGCTGGAAGGTTTGGAGTTTGCAGGACTGGGTTTGTTCTTGTTTTGGCTTGTTTTTTTTTCCTTTGCTATGTCTACATTTATTCCTTGTAGAATAAGAAGGATTACTCTGAACCATTGTGTATTGGAAACATGTTGCTTGCAATTTTGTATTTCACAGTCATGTTGAGTCTCAAAAGATACTTGGGACTTTGTACTTTCAGAAAGTATTGGGATATTCTCAGAACATGATCAAATGAAACTAGATTATCTTCCATAAAAATCTCACAATGATTTTATCCCAGTTCCTGGTGATTTTTGTTCCCCTGTGAAACTTCATAAGCACAGTCTACACTTTCCATGTCTCTCTCAACATTCTGCTCTTCCAAACTCGCATCAGAATGGTGTATTGGATAACTAATTGGGGTGTTCTTCTCTGAGGAGGATCGTTTCTACCATTTTCAGCATTCTTTCATTGCCTGTAGTTTTTTTTGGGTTGGGCTGAGACCTTGGGATCTTTGCCTCATGCATGCACTTTGGCCTTTTAATCTAGCTATAGAATATAATAGACTTTGTAAAGAAATAGTCATAACACATGCAAGGTAAATAAAAATAAAAATAATGTTAACTTGGAGATTTACTGGTGCTAAGTCCCCATAAGAATACCAAGATGAAGTTCATGAGAGCTGAAAAGAGGTCAGAATAACATGAAAGCCTTCCCAGTGGTAATAATGTCCTCAAAGTATTTGAGGAAATTATTCCAGATGTGGGAAGGAACACAGCATGTGGACACTGCAGTCAAGGCACAGCTGAGTCACAGCTTGAGCCCAGGACAAGAGCCTTCAAATGATTGGGTTTTAAACGTTATCAATGAATGCCTGAGAAAGACTTAACTTACTTCATCTGAATTGTACCAAGAACTCCTGTGAGCCCTTCCCTAAAGTATGTCATACAACCTCTCAGTGCCAATGAGAGGGTATACTCCCCTCAGCTTCTGCAGTTTGTAATAGGTGGATTTAAGGGCCACCTCTCAAGAAAGGTCTGAAGACTATATAGACTTTGCGTGTAACGTGATGTAAGAACTGCAAAAACATATAGATGTAACCAACTGTCTTATTAAATAAGAGACACAGAGCCAATGTAAAGATAAAAGCCCAAGAGGTCAGAGCTAAGAGCCTTACCCGCCTGCCGCCAGCTAGCCTCTCCCGCCAAGAGACCTCTCCGAAAAGGGAGCTACTTCCTGTGTGTTTGTCTTCTAAAGAGTTCTTGTTCTTCCTTCTCATTGGTTGTAAACCCAACCACATGACCGTCTCGTCACTGCCTGTCTGTAGGTCACTCCAGGTCTTCTATGGTTGGTATTGAGATTAAAGGCGTGTGTCTCCAATGCTGGCTGTATCCTTGAACACACAGAGATCTAACTAGTTCTGCTTACCAAATGCTGGGATTAAAGGCGTGCACCACCACCGCCCTGGCTTTCCCTATGGCTTGCTAATAGCTCTGACCCCTAGGCAACTTTATTTATTAACATACAAATAAAATCACATTTCAGCACAAATAAAATACCACTATAAAAACACCACAAGCCAGGCGTTGGTGGCGCATGCCTTTAATCCCAGCACTAGGGAGGCAGAGGCAGGCGGATCTCTGTGAGTTCGAGGCCAGCCTGGGCTACCAAGTGAGCTCCAGGAAAGGCGCAAAGCTACACAGAGAAACCCTGTCTCGAAAAACCAAAAAAAAAAAAAACCCACAAATATTAGCCTTATTATCAAAGAAGAGACCCCAAGAAAGTATATGGACAGCAGGATAATTATCCATTTAGAAAATCAATGTCCTTGATATGCTTTAAAAGATCTTCCCCATAGGATCATCTCATATGACAATTTTAGTAAAGTGTTTTCATAGTAGAATATGGGAATTTGAAGAAATTACATCAAATATTATTAAAATGCAGAGTCACTTACTTGGAAGTTAATGGGCTGTACAAAGTAAAGGATCAAGTAACTTTACCTTGTGCTTCCTGTGCTTAATATTAGACTATATCTACACACTCCCTTGCATCTGAGTGTATCATATGATAGGATTTTGAGGAGAAAACTAAAGGGAGAAATTATGGTTTTTATTTTCATTTCGATACCTGACCATTTTCCTTTCCCTCTTTCTCTTAAACACAGTGGCCCTGTAATTCCGGGGCTTATAGTTTTGAAATTGGCAATTGAAGTTGGCATCAGTATATAACTGATTGATAGTAGGCATTCACATAACACTAAAGTATTAATTTGTAAGTAAAATTGAAATAACATCCTCAAATCCCAGTGGCTTCTTAACAACAGAAACTATTTTTAGCCCACTGGTTTCCTAGCTAGTTCACTCTTTCTTAAAACCAGTTGAGACTATGAAGCAGGGTGGAACTATTCATTAACATTAGGTGGGATGACACCTGGTATTCTGACTGCATTGTTGTTAGTTCTGAATCCCATTTCATAGCTTAGCATGACACAGTGGCAAAAGGCTGAGGAAAGGGACAATTGTAAGTCAGAGATAGTTAATAGACCAAGCTGTTGATAAAAGAGCAACAGAGCCCAAGTACTCTCATGTGTTAGCATTAAACAAGTCAACCAAATAAAGACAGCTGCAGAGTGTTTCTGGGTTTTAAATCTATTTTTATATTAAAATGTTTAAATTTATTTTATATACCAACCACAGATCCTCTCTCTTCCCTCCTCCTGTCCCCCGCAGCCTACCCCACCCACCTACCCACCTTCCATCCCCTCCTCCAAAAGTGTGAGGCCTCCCATGGGGAGTCAGCAAAGCCTGGTACATTCAGTTGAGGCAAGACCAAGCCCCTCCCTGCTTTATCAGGGGTGAGCAAGATGTCCAACCCTAGGTAATGGGATCCAGAAAGCTGGCTCATGCACCAGGGATAGATCCTGATCACATTGCCAGGGGCCCCTCAAATAGACCCAGCTACACAACTGTCTCCTGTATGCAGAGGGTCTAGTCTGGTCCCATGCATGTTCCACAGCTGTCAGTCCAAAGTTCGTGAGCTCCTACAAGCTTGGTTCAGTTGTCTCTGTAGATTTCCCCATAATGATCTTGACTCCCCTTGCTCATATAATCCCTCTGTCCTCTCTTCGACTAGACTCCTAGAGTTCAGCCTGGTGCTTGTTAAATATTTAACATTATTAAAAACCAAGTTCTCATCTCACTCAGAATTTTTATTTTGAAAGGAATTGATACTCATATACATACAATTTTCTCTTTTTAAATGTTCTGGGGAGACATATGAGTTTTACACTATCAATCTCCATATTTCAAGAGCAAAATTAAACATTTTAAGAATAAATTTATAATGTTAAGTGAACTTCAAAACAATCTAGTTTCTGAAGACTTCCATTGTCCCCAGATTGTTCTTTCTGCTTGTGTGAGCCTGGTTCATGTTTCCACCATGGGTTCTTGACAAGCTCTGTCCCAGCATCCTTGCCTCATATAGAACTGTGATATAAGGGGAATCTCACAGTGTCTTCACCTTAGCCCTCATGGAGCAATGTTCTTACAGTCCATCAGTCTGCAGCACTCAGCACCACGTTGCTCCTTTGCACTGATGAGTCATTCACTTTTGGAAGGGTGTAACACTCTGATATCCTGTCTCTAGTTACTGCACATTTGAATTATTTCCAGAATTTTACATTTTTACCTTTATAAATAAATTTTCTGTGAATATTTTTACAGTCTTTGTGTATACATATGTTTATACTTTTCTTGGGTTGGTCCATGTATATAAGGGTCCCAAGAACTTCTGTAACAAAAATATTTGGCTGTATGCTCATGAGAAATCTTTTGGTTTACTTGGATATTCTACTATTACAATAGTCAGTGTATATATATATATATATGTGTGTATATATATATATATATATATATATATATATATATAAAATTTGTTGCCCTAACATTAAAGAAAGTCTACTGAGTGTTATTGCATTTTTCAATATTTCATTGGTAGTATTTTGAAATGCTATTGATTTTTCTATTTACAATGTTATTGCATTCATTAGTTTGAACAAGATTTTATGTGTGTACATGTTGGTGTGTTAGCAAGTGTGGGAATAAAGGATGCCATGTCTTCACAAGCTAGAATTTCTTATATTTTGTATTCTGTTTACAATAGTGGTGATGATAAATTGCTAATCAAAGGTGACAACAGTATGGCTGGGGAGATGTCTCAGTGGTTAAAGTGTTTTTGTGCAAGTGTGAAGACTAGAGTTTGGATCCACAGAAACCATGTGAAGATTGTGTTGGTATGGCAACCAACCAGAATCTCAGCAGATAGGAGGAGAAGACAGGGAACTTCTGGAGCAAGCTAGCTAGCCAGAACAACCAAAATGGTGAGCTCTCATTCAGCAAGAGAGCCTGCCTCAACAGGTAAGGTGGAGAATAATTGAGGAAGATGCTTACTGTCAGCTTCTAGGCTCTACATGAACACACACACACACACACACACACACACACACACACACGAAAGAGAGAGAGAGAGAGAGAGAAAGAGAGAGAGAGAGAGAGAGAGAGAATGAGAATGGAGGGAGGGAGGGAGGGAGGGACAGAGAGAGGGACAGAGAGGTGACAAATAGATATGCTTGGTTATTTGCATATTGTGAGAAGAAAGATTAACATTGTGTCAGTTGTTTGGCTTCTAAGGATAAACTTTTGTATTCATAGGTTACACAACAATCCTTATATAATACTTCCTGTATCTGTCTAGTGTAGCCTTAGCTGGCTATTCATAAGTCAGTTTCTTAACATGAAGCTTAGTGTTTGGACATGACATCTTTGTACTAACAGATGAATGCCCTTGATTACTTCAATTGCCATACTAGAACTGTCTTTTATTTTGTTCTTATCTAACTTTTTTTCAGTTCCTATGTGGTCTCTTCTTTTACTCATGGATCATTTAAAAATGTTTAATTCAGTATCTGAATATTTGGAGATTATCCATATTCTTTAATATTCCTTACTTTATTGCAGTATAAAATCCCACTCTGTTTATATTTACTGAGGTTTGCTTTATGGCTTAGTTTATAATCCACCATTGAATGTAATGTTATTTGTGGAGGTTGTTTGTACAAATGTAGGTCAAAGCTGTTCAAATTCTCCATGTAGCCAATGATTTTTCTATCTACATGTCCTATCAATTATTGGTAGTGAGATATTTCATTATTATCTTGCACCCTTTAAAATTTTTCTCTTTCTATTATATAACATCCCCTTAAGTATTGGGTGTAATGCTATTGTGTATGTGTGTGTGTGTGTGTGTGTGTGTGTGTGTGTGTATTCACAATTTTGATGACTTTTTGGCAAGGTCCTCATTTTTCTCATGAAATGTATATCTCTAGTTAATATTTATTGTTTTGAAGTTCTTCTTGCTTTCATCATAGACTAATGCAACATTATGGTTACTCTATCTTTTACCAATTATTTGTTTATCCTTTATTTCTACAATAATTTGGTGTCTACAAACCCATAATGCAACTCTTCTTAAAAAAGAAAAAGGAATCACTGGCTTTTAAAATAAATGCAACCTTTGGCTTATGTTTGTTTTATATTTGTGTAATTTTAATTAAAATAATTTTCTTTCAAAGAGTATATTTCAATTATATTTTCAGGTACCCATACTTTTCCCAGGTCCTTCTTATCTTCCTACCTGTTAAATTCCAACTTCATGTTCTCTCTCTCTCAACAAAACCAAACAAACAACAAACAAACCAAACAGTCCCATCCCTCCCTAGCTCAGAAGCTATCTCCAACTGATAGCCACTTGTAAATGAAAAAATTTTTTTCTCCAAGGGAGACAAAAACTACTAATACAGGTAGACTGCATGAACAGCAGTAGATGGCCAACACAAAACAAACTCCAAAGCATCTTTGGAGATTCTTTTTGTCCTTATGCTGTCAGGTCATTATTCTTTCAGCCTCACAGGTCCATGGTGTATTATTATGGCTTCCGGTTTGGTGTTTTTATGAAATCTGTGTGTATGGAAACATGCATGTATCTGTCTATACGTGTTCCTTGTGCTTTTTCTTCGGCTCTTTTTCTTGCTTGGTTGTTTTGTCCTATTCCAATTTGTTTGGTTTTTATTTATCTTTTTTATTTTGTTATTATGTCTTAGGTGCCTGTTAGTTTTTTAACAACAGAAAGAAAGAGTGTGGATCCGGATGAGGGGTAGTAGGGAGGAGCTGGGAGGGATAGGCAGAGGGGAAACTATAATTAGAATGTATTGGATGACAAAAGACCTATTTTCAATAAAAGGAAAAAACACAAGAAGAAAACAAATAACAACAATAAAAAATCTCACAGAAAAACAAAAGTCAAAACAAACAAAAAAGACAAAAATATGTTAAAACAAATAGTACAAACACACACACACACACACACACGCACACGCACTCATGCACGCACACATGCATATGTGCGTGGAAAAATCTTGGTTTATGTTGGCCAATTGGACTGTGGCTGATATACCCAGTGTCACTCCATTGGATAAAACTGATATTCCCTTTGCCAGTGGGCATCAATTTCAAATAGCTTCTTGACTAAGGGTAGAACATTGTATCCACTACCTCTCTAATTACTAGGACTCATCTGTTTAAACCTGTGCAGGTCTTGACATGCTGCCACAGTCTCTGTGAGTTCGTATGTGCATCAGTCTTATATCTGGAAGACACTGTTCCTCTCATTCATATTTAAATCCAGTGATTTTATTATACTTTTATATATTTCTCATGTCTCTTTTTTCATTTTATTGTCTTCTTTTATATTCAATAAATACTTAATTCCATCTTTTGACTTTTCATAACATGGTTTTAAATTTATTTCTGTGGGTGTTGCTCCAGACACTGCCACTTGTCTTCTGTTACCACAGCGGTGCAGAACAGCATGGGCCTTGCACAGTTCACTGCGGCAGCTGGCTGCGTGCATCTGCTTCCTCTCTTCTTTGTGTTGTCATCTTTGTGACACCCAAATGTAACATGAATCTTAAAAGGTCTTATTAATAAAAATAAACCTGATGCCAGTTACTGGGGTGAATGCTGGAAGATCAGAGAAGCAGAACAAACCACAGCTTCCTCACCTCGTCAGTTCCTCAGCTGATTCTGTTTCCTCAGACTGTAAGCTCCTGTGTCCTCATGCAAATAGATCTCAGCTGAACTGCTGCTCACAAGCCTAAGCTTAACCAGCTCTAGTTCCTGGTTTTCATGCCTTATATACCTTTCTGCTTTCTGCCATCACTTCCTGGGATTAAAGGCGTGAGTCACCATGCCTGGCTGTTGCCAGTGTGGCTTTGAACTCACAGAGATCTGGATGGATCTCTGCCTCCCAAGTGATAGGATTAAAGACATGTGTGCCACCATTTTCTGGCCTCTATGTCTATCTAGTGGCTGTTCTGTTCTCTGACCCCAGATAAGTTTATTAGGGTGCACAACATTTTGGGGAACACAATGTCACCACACCCAAACATGATACAAACCAATATGCATATTAGAACCCCAGCTTCTTGAGTGCTTAAAGAGGTCAATGGAAAAAGTGAACAATTTTATTTGCATATTGTATTGACATCAAATTTTTCAGCCTTGTATATCACTGTTTGGTATTTCATGTGGGCTTGCCTGCTAATGATGACCCCTCTACTCCTATGTTTAATCCTATGTACTGTATTTTCATAGTTTTAAGAACTGAAAGTCTTCCAGGTGTATGTTTCTTGTTTAAGTGTTCTCTTTGAGTAATCTGGCTGTGACATTTTACTGTTTTCTGCTCTGTTGCTTTTAATGTGGTGTTAACTGATAATTTCTCAGTGTGTGAATCACTCGCTTTATGCATTCTCTCTTTGTTTTGGGTTTCTAAAAGTTTGATTATTGTGGTTTTGGCATTATTCTGAATTGAATTTTCTTGAGATACTTGGAGCTGTAAATTAAAGGTTGCTTTCAAATAAAATTGTAAGACTTTACAGCTTATATAATTTGGAGAGAGAGAGAGAGAGAGAGAGAGAGAGAGAGAGAGAGAGCTGAAAACTAAGGCCAGCTTAAAATTAGAGCTTGTGCTATTTTTGAAAAGCAACCAAATAATTAAAAGATGAGCTCCTAGAAAACCCTGTTATTTTTAAAGAAAATCAGTAGAATGAGGTGATTAAGTCAATCTAATGCACACCTAAAGGTGAGTTTGGTGAGTGACAGGAAACAGTGAAATATAGAATTCATGAATTCAGTACCATTGTAGCTCCTGAGAAAACAAAAATGGAAGTGAAATTACCTAAATCATGTCAAAATAAAATTTTTCATATACAGAAACAAAATTCTTCTCTTTTGTAAGGCCCTTGAAGTGTTTAGCATAGTAATGGGAGAGATGGCTATACCAACTTGAGTTTTCATGAAATTTCAGAACCCTCTAGAGTTACAATAAAAAAAATTAAAGCTTCTAAAGATAAAAAAAATGCATCTCAGGCACAGTGTGGACTTTAGATGACAGCAGAACAATGCCTTCAAAGAGAAAAATAATTTCACCTAGATTTCTGTGTTCCTGTATCTTGATAACTCTGAGGCAAGTGTCAAGATAATGTGAAGTTTGTCAGCTGGGCGAACATTGAAATCACTGGTTTTCTATATGCGCTGTCTTCAGAAACTCCTAGAGGCTGTAACTCAGTAATCTGTGGTCATAAGAAAGATTCACACAGTCTGAAAGATCTGGGGTGTCAAAGAACTGCTTCAAGGGGAGTCCCAGCAAGGCACCTGCATGTGCAGTAAGGAGCGTTCAAGCAGGACACCTGCGTGTGGCACTAAGAAGAAGCAGTCCTCCTGAAACCCATGGATCCTCATGAAATTTGACAGGTTACACCAGCTTTAATGGCTGTGCTAGAGTACAATTGATAGGAAGAAATTACTGCAAGGGGTTTGGGAAGAAAATAAAAGACAAATTGTTAGAAATTCAGTAAAGGAAAAATAAAATTATTATATTACTTAAAATGCAAATGAAAGGAAAAACAACACAGGCAAGAAGAAATAAAAATTTCAAAGTTAAAATTATTAATTCCTATTTATTCATTCAGAATCTTAGATGTAGCTCATTGTAAGGGGTGGGGAAATGTGCAGTGTGTATGGGGTGCTACAAAGTCCGGAAGGAGTCAAACCAAATTAGTAAGTCAACAGTCAAAATTAGAAACACATCATTCATACATGTGCAAAAAAAAAAAAATAGGCAAATTTCAAAAGTGTCTTATCCGTGGAAACTGCTGGGTCAGGGTGAGTTGTGAAGTAAACCATCATACAATGTTCATTTCATAGTACCTTATCTACATGTACTATTTGTATGTATTTGACAAAAATAAAATCACCTTGAGAAAGTATTTCATTCATACAATGCAATCTGTTTATGAAACAGAGAAGTATATAAAAGCGTCTGTTTTTAGTTTGATGCTTACACCATCAGTTAAAAGGCACCCAGATGGCAACTTCAGCACATAACATTTTTTTTTTTTTGATCTAGGGTTTATATATGTTGGTGTGGATGCCTTTACTGGGGAATTCTTCACACTATCCTGTGGACCTCACTGCCCATTGTGATGCACGATATTGGCACCTATCTTCAGTTAATTGACCTCCGATGCTGTTACCACTTTAGGAACCCAACACTGCACCCTCGTGGCCTGAAAGAGTAAATGCCCCTTTAGTGATTAACAAAGGCCATTTCTCTTTGGAACTCTGATTTTCAAAGGACTTAGTTGCAGTAACAGAGCAGTATCCATCTTTTCTTATTTTAAGAATTGAACAATTTTACTATGTCTAGATTTTGTGTTTTAACAAATTACAATGGTGTGCAGCTACTAATTTTGAGTGAGAAGTGCAGGAAAAGACCACTCCTGATTAGACCACGTGAGCTTCAGACAGGCTCTGCAAAAGCCTGATTTTCTACATCCTTGTATACATGTTGAGATGTTTCTAAACACCAGTCCCAAATTTTACCTACTTTTCCCTTACTCCTTCTGTCCTCAGAAATGGTGTTGGTCTAACAGCCAGCACAAGGAACCTGCTTCAGAATCTCTCTTGATCAAAATGTTATATGACATGGAGACCAAAGCACCTTTGCAATACTTCCGTTATAATGTCTAAAACAAAAAAGAATGCTGCACCCCAAAAAATATTAGTATTGACTTTTTATTCAAATCTAATTTTCATAAGTAAACTTCATAATCTTTAGGCATACTTTTGTGAATTCTAATAAATCCGTCTGTTATAGAAGCTCCATTATATTCAAGATACAGAATGGCCCCCAGGCATTTCCTTTCTTGTGGGCTAGCCTACCTTCTGCTATCTAGCTTATGACAACCAATTAACTGAATGCTTTTATCATAGTTTCCTTGTCTGGGGTTCCACATATGCAGAAACAAATTTGTGCAGGGGTGTGTGTGTGTGTGTGTGTGTGTGTGTGTGGTGTATGGAGGGGAGGGGTTTCACTTATTTTACCATAATACCTCTGAATCTGTTTTTTTCTATGACAATAACCTTTGCTATTTATCGCTGGATAGAATTGTACTGTATGAATGTGTTATGATCTAGTAAAGTGTTTGCCAGCTGACAGTTCTATTTCCCTCTTTTGGTGATAATGAACAAATTTTCTGTTGTAATTCAAATTACAAGTTTTTGTTGTTGTTGTTGAGATATGTGAGTTTGCTTCTGACTTCATGGCAAGCCAAGTAAATTTAACTTTAAAGATATTGCTAGATTTCTTTCCAAGCAGTCCATGATATTTTGAATTGTACCAGCAATTTTAAAAACTCTGGTTCCACTTGGTGTTTGCCAGCTTTTCACAAAATTGTTTCTTTCTTATAAATGTGAGCCCTTCCAAAAGTTACTTAGTGACATTTTCTTGTAGTTACATAGGCACCAGAGGGTTGACAGCCTGGTTCCATGTGATTCTTCAACTGCATTGATCTTCAGTGTAGTGTCCATTAAACTCTTCTGCTTAAATTGTACAGGAATGTATTTATTATCTTGATGTTTTTGGAGTTCATTTAATACTATTTTGGAATATTTTGTCTCAGTCTCTGACTTGTTTCTTCATTTTCTAAATAGTTTCTCTTCAAGATGCTCTGCTGTTTTATGAGGTCCAATCTGCAAAGCTAGAATAGTTGAAGCACTTCGCATCACGAGCAGGAATCCTCCACCACATTAGAGTCATGGTGTTTGTTCCATCATACACGTTTATATTTGTGTGCATTCAGGTATGAGTACACATGTGTGAGTGTGTGAGCATATAGAGGCTAACAGACAATCTCATGTGATGTCCTACAAGTATCAGTTTTTAAAATTAATTTTTAATACATGGGAGTATCAGTGATCCACAATCGTTTCTTAAGCACATTGCTTTCCCTTCTTTGAATAACCCTGCAAATTTTGTGTAATGTAATTGACCATGCATGTTTGGGTATATTTTTGGACTCTGATTTCAACTATTAACATTTGAAATAAAAATAAATATATATGTAATTTTACTGAATATCACATATTTTTATGTGTCAACCTACTATGCATGTTATGTTTAATTTCATTAGCTATCTTTTCAAAGCGTGGTTTTTGTGATTAAGTACATTCTCACAGTAAAGGTCCACATTGCAGATGTAACAACAAGCAGGATGGGATGCTGAGAAGGGAGCTGATTTGTAACTTAAGTGTACTTTGTCATCTTAAACAGGATGGGCGCTAACAAGACAGGACTAAATGCCCCTTCAGAACGGGCTCTGAGAGGAACAGCAGTGCCAGTGGCAATAGTTACCCGCAGCTGAGGGGTGTGGGGGAAGGGCACACAACAAATACATTTGTGACTTGTCATAGGACAAGAGTGTTGCTTGATTATCAGAAAGGGAAGGACGGGCCTCATCAGCAACAATGCAATAGTAATCCCAGAGTAAATGCCAGGCTTTTAGCCTGTCTCTAGCAATAAAAGGCTCCCGAGAGCCTGTCAGCTTCCAGGATTGCTCCTGCCTGCTGTTGAGAGGGACAGTAGCTGTCCAGCTAGTCAGTCTGCCCAG
This sequence comes from Peromyscus nudipes, assembly GCA_902168325.1. Taxonomy (NCBI): domain Eukaryota; kingdom Metazoa; phylum Chordata; class Mammalia; order Rodentia; family Cricetidae; genus Peromyscus; species Peromyscus nudipes. The sequence goes on along the minus strand of CABHPH010093046.1, from coordinate 24,933 downwards.
GGTAACGAAAATACGTCATGGCGAAGTCTGAGCTACAATAAATAAATAAATAAATAAATAAATAAATAAATAAATAAATAAATAAATAAATAAATAAA
>CABHPH010093046.1:0-24825 GCA_902168325.1 Peromyscus nudipes | reverse complement strand
AAATAAATAAATAAATAAATAAATAAATAAATAAATAAATAAATAAACAAATAAATAAATAAATAAATAAGTAAATAAGTAAGTAAATAAATAAAAAACTGCCTTCTGGATACATCGAGCTATCAGAACACATCTCAGCCTTGCCTGATTCGCTTGTTGGAAATTGTCAGTGGACCCCTCATGGGCGCTGTTCTTGCTGAACAAAAGAATCAAACAGAAACACCATTGTGGAGTGACTCCTTGTCCTAACCGCGCATGCCAGTCCACTTTGATCACAAGCTGCCCGCATTAGCATTCCGTCCTGAAGCAAAAGCTGGGCTATTCACACTGCTCAAGAGAAAACTTCCCGAGAGTCCAATGAATTACTGTGTTTGTTCAACAGTTGTCAGGTGTCCGAATGGTCCCAGCGATAGTACAGTGCTGTGTGTTTTATGAGTGGCAGTTCGGCCTCTGCACAAAGAAGATCTGTCCTTGGGGGTATGCTCTGCCCATCTTGGAAATCTGAACGCATCTGTAAATCACTCTTCCAATGAACTTGGTGCAGCCTGATTTAAAATCACTCACTTTGATTCTCCCGGCTTCTTAGAAATTTTTGCCTAAAGTGCCACAATAGTTAAGACGTTGAATGCAGATGCAGAACAAATGGTAAAGACACCTACAAAGAGAACTGAGTTCATGGAAGGTCAAAGCAGAACTGAATTCACTCAATTACCATTTTCTTTATTTTGACTTGAGGAAGCTTGGATAATTACCAAAGCTGATGGAGGGAGGCAAAGCTAAGTTGAGTGAGTTGTTGGGAGCTTGAGGAGTAACAAAGGCAGCAGCGAGAGGCATTTGCACTGTGGCCAAGCATCCCTAAAATCAAATTATGGAGGAGTACAAACTCTCCCTATATGAACCAAGTGTATCCATGCACTATACTTAGAGTTTGTCTTCTTCCTAAAGACTCCGTTCAGTAATTGCATCAGAAATGCTTTTATTTGTGCCTAGCTGTGAATTGGCATGGGTGGCAGTAGCTCTCTGTTTTCTTTATGTTTAAAGGACAACCTCTTTTGGAAAGCGCTACAGATGAAAACTTCTAGTTTTCACTTGAACACACAGTGATATGATGTCATCCCCACATATGTAAAAAAATAAAAAAGGAAATCTGGACAAATTCCATATTTACAATTTTTCCTAAACTATAGAAGGAAAACTAACAATGACAAATTGTCCTAATTGCCATAGAGATCACTGAGGCCGCCAGGCTGGCTAGGCCAGAGGGAGTATAACTCACTTTGTGAACCAGTAATTTGACTACACACTGTAACACTAAAGACAAGAGTTGTACCAAACCCTATTCTCTGCCCAGTATATGTTTCTGCTTTTGAAGAGGAGCAGAGCAACTGGGCAGCAGCAGAGGACATCAGGCAACCCTCCAATGGATGGCGCCTACTCCACAACACCCCAGCCACTCTGTGTGTTTGCTCTGAACAGCACAAGGACTGGGGTTGGCTACCCTTGGTGAGAGGTCCCTTTAGGGAAGCAGTATCAGTTGCCATATAGGAGGAGAAGGCTGTAGTTAGATTTTGCACACGCTGTTCAAATGTGTAAGCAGATCAGAGAACTTTGGCCAGTTCCCAGAGCCTAAGTCAGGGAAAGCTTTGCTGTTCCCATGGGCCTGAGATATTGGGGTCCTTGACATGTATGTGCCCATATTAATCACACATGCATTCAGAATTTCACCCACTCCCTACATCTCCCATTTCTTATTTCTCAAATGCTCCCATGCAGCTTGACTTCTAATCCTGTGGCAGCTCTGCATAGCCTTAAGTAGACACTTGATGTCAACAGGCTTCTAATACTTTGAAATAGATTTAGAAATCTTAACACTCTTTTTTTTTGACTACTGATAAAGTGGATGTCATCATTTGTGCTTGGCTAAAAGTATTCAGAATTCCTTTAAAAAAAAATGCTCCCACCCCCAAATTCCTTCTTAGTCCATCTGAATAGATACATTATATTTTCTATCTCTCTTTTTAATGTAGTGAACTGTGGCTGTGGTTGTGTGCATATATGTGTGCAGTTATGTGAAGGCATGAAAGTGGCTTTAGGTGTTTTTCTCAGTTGATTTCCGCTTTACTGAGGCACAATCTGTTGCTGAACCCAGGCCTTGCCAATTCTCATTGGTCTAGGTAGCCATCTTCTTCTTGGCATCCTTCATCTCTGCCTCTTGAGGGCTGGGATTATAAGTGACTACCACAACTGCCCAACTTTCAGGTAGGTGCTGGGGCTCTGAACTCTCTCCCTCAGTTCTGACCTAGGATTTGAAAGGACCACGATCCAGTCTGACTACCTTGAAATACTATGCCTATGCCATAAGGAAGTTAAATCTGGTCATGTATAGAAACCATGTTGCCTGTTGGGCTCCAGTTGGACCAATCCAGATTCCAGTCAGAAGTAGGACCTGGTTCTAACCCTCACAAAGACAGCATACAACAGAAGATGTTGTATTTATTTATTATTTTAAATTTCCCTATTAATTTTCACATTCCTCTTCTTTGAACACTTTCTGGTATATATCTATATATCATTTATCATATATCTATATGATGCACATATATATATACATACACATACATATATATACTTAAATTTTAGTATTCCCACTTTTTAAAGTAACTCTTTATTCATTTCTGGGATGTATTTTGTTTCTTTATCTTGTATTTGAAAGTAAGTCTCACCTTGGAGATCATTAGTTTCATTCTTAACTTTGTATGTGACTTTGTTCTATTCCGCTGTGACTTGTGTTATATGTAGTCTACTCAGCTTGTGAATGATGTGCAAAGGACACGGGTAAGTGGATTCCAGCAGCTGCCAACCTCATTTAATTAGGATGACTTGCCATGTTAGTCCATCAAACATTGTGTTACTTGTATCCTGAGGATGTGTTTATTCTTAAACTTTGTCCTATGAAAATGGTCCAATATCACCTGGCTGAAAAAGTTGAGTTATCTGTGTCTCAACTTCATATTTCTTTACTTTGAAATTCATTTTTCTCCTTTAACATGTAGAATGGGGTTGGCTGGTGACAGATGAGTACTTCTCCCACTCCCCCTGTTTTATATTTTTTTAACATTAATTTTCCAGTTAGGACTTCCTCTGTAGTCTTGTACAGAGGAGAGTGTCAAGTATTCTGTTGGTGTTTTTCTCCCTTCCCCACCTCATTTATCCAGAAAGTGAATTAATCTAAGTGCATAGAAGTCTCATGCATGCTTTTTAGGGAAACACATGATGTGAAGCTCTGAAACGTTCTGTTGAGCTCTAGACTTTGAGAAGATACAGATTTAATCCAAGTAGCATGCAATTTGCCAGGCATTTTTGAGGTTTTCAGGAAATTTCGACCTACTGCAGACATAATTTTTGACTTTCCCCCGCTAATTCTTTACTTAGGCAGAAAAATTAAATACACATCACATTATTCCATCACAATGGGAAATTTTCCTCTGAGTTAAGCTGTCCCTCATTATACAACTCTTCTAAGAAGAGAATGAAGAATTCCCATGACAGTTTCATTTTATTTTATTTTTTATTACATAAGAGAACTGACCCTAACATCTCACACGTACAAACAAGCCCTCTGCCCCTGCGCTATGGCACCAATCTGATTTGACTCTTATTTCCCCAAAGATATGAGAAATGTTTCTTCGTCTAACAAATATCATTCTAATGCAGTTTACAATTAATTTAATGTTTGTTGAAATGTTTGAATATGCATCACCATTTCATCCATTATATCATAAGCTATATTTAAGTGGTGTTCCCTCTAAATGCTCAGTTTGATGTTTTTATTTGATGTGAACATACTAAAATACTTTTACATTTTTTATGGACTCAATGATAGCAGTGTCTGCCAAGGAATCTTACAGATTTATTGAGTTACTATTTGTCCGATATAATCCATATTGTGAGCTGTGAATTAATGTATGTCTTGACCATTTTTAGTTATGGGAATATTAACTCTTTCATCAGAAGCTGGAGTTTAGTGCCTTTGAATGGCTCTTTCATCCTCACATATTAAAAGATTGCTCCTCACACAGCAGATCCATGCTTTGACAAGAAGGAAGCGTTTGCAGCTCAATTTCACATCCAGGTCCTGTGAAAACAATTCTTTGGGTTCAGCATGAGGAATGCTTTGTACCTTTCCTGAGATGACCACATGGCTTCTCCAAGTTCATGTCAGGACATGATTATATGTTCAGAGATGTAGCTGAAACCAGCCTCTTAGCTTGTTGCTTATCTTTGGAAATCCAAAGAGTTCCTACTGTAGTGAAGTGAAGCACACTTTATTGAAACCATGACTTAATCTGTCTCGTTTCCTGCCTTTCTTGATGCTGTTTGGCCTTATGTGAGACCTTATGCAAATGAGAATGACTGGAGGGAACTTCTGTGATGCATTAATAATTTATCCATTCATTCATTTACTACATGAGCAAGCATTTATTGAAAATCTGCTTCCTGCAAAACACTTGGTTTGGTCCTCAGTAATAACAGGACCATATGCAATATTACAAGCATACAGTATTACTGCCCTTAAGTACACAAACTTCATAAAGCCAATAATGAATATTCTGGGGAAATAATGAATGGCCTGGGTAGCTGATTTGTGGTGCTACTTACCTGTGGCAAATGCTTTGTCTATGGGAAAACAAGTAAATTTCCAAGCAAATAGTTACTTTGTCTTGGGGGTAGTGTTAAAGGAAGATTGCCTTTAACTGATTAATGTAACTCAGTTTTTAGAGGAATGAGGTTATTAGCTGGGATCTGAATATCAGGATCAAAGAAAAATAGAGTCAGTCTGTAGCAGGTCTCTTACCCATCCTGATTAGATGTTCCATAAAATCATCAGTGTGTAGATAACCTGAGGTGCTTAATAACAGCATATTTCTTTTACAAACTGAAGCATCGAGGACTTATAATAAGGCTGAGTTAGTGTAGAAAAATAATAAAAACAGCAGTTCTCAATTATCACTTAATAAATTTCATTTGTATTTTAATTTGCCTATTGTTTACTCATTCACTGAGTGTGACTACTTCGGACATGTTATTTACTTCTTTGTTCACACTGAACAAATACTAAAATCTGAAGCTTAAAGTTTAAAATTGGGTCATCCTAAACCTCACTGGTACTAAGCGATGAAACTGCTATCCAGAATGTGTTTGAGCAAAGCCCGGGCTCACATTCTGCACTCTAGAAGAGAACTCTGAGTTAGGAAGCCGTAACTGTGATACTAAGAATTGTTGTTGCTTTGTGGACCTGACTTCAAAACTTTGCTCTAGCTTGCACACTCACACGGCTACTGAAAGAAGTGTGACAGAGTGTGAAGAAGCCCTGTCATTAACATGTACTCACAGGAAACACTTACCTTTCCTCTTGTTTTTCTATATTAGGAGAAGCAACCAGGCAAGTGTGTTGCTACTTTGCGGCAATGAGTAGAGACATTTGTGGTGGGCTGAAATAACTATGTATTTATGTTTATGTAGAGAGACACGTTGGGTCATTTGAAAATGATGGGATCACACCAATGGATCATTTGATTTTCCAGAGGATACAGAGATACAAGTTGGGAAGTGAGATACTGTGATTCGGAGGAGGTGGAATACAAGGCATGCCTGAATCCTGAGCCCTGCATTCAAACCCCAGCTCTGGCTTACAAGGCTGTGTTCTTGCTGTTAATTGCTCCAAGTCTCAATTTAACAGCTGAAGAATGGAGTTTAGACATCAAGCTGCTTTGAAGTGTACGAAGGATGCGATGTAACTTGGCAACCTGTGAGATGGGCAGGTTCAGAGAACTGCCTACCTTGCAATGTTTAGTAAGGAGCAAGTGAGGCAAAGTCAGATAAGGCCTAAGTGGCAAACATTTAATGAATATTGGTTATTTATATTTGTTTAGTTATTATCAACTAAGTACTAAATCATATTAAATCATAACTAAGTACTAAATCATAACTAAGATCATAAATAGTATAGACAAAAATATTCACCATGTTAAAAATCATTGCATTTATATTTCTACCACTCTACATAATTTATATATTGATATATCAGGTGAATGATAGTCTCAATACTTAGGACACTAGCTTCTCATAAGGATGACACATATATTTATATAGCATGTTTTTCCTGAAGTATGTTTTGCTGGAAAAATAGACTTCTTAAACAAAAGAATGCAGCTTTAGCTAATGCAATGCTGTCTTTTAGAGGATGATAAATGAAATTAGATGGTGAAAATAGATGGCAAAAGAGAACCCCAGTAAGATCATTCGCAGTGGTCCAGTTTGCATTTTAACTGCTTAGGTCTCAGCAAGGCTGTGGTTGTGTGTGTGGTTCCTGCCAATTTGTTGGCCTACCTATCTTTGGATTTATATCTAAGTTTTATGAAATCAAAGTTTTTATAAGCCAAAAGTACTGAAAACTTGGTAAAATATCAGTTTAATCTAGAGTGATCAGGTTCACTCTACAATGGTATGGACCAAGTCAGTAAGACTGCCCAGTTTTGCAAAAAACCAAAACCAAAACCAAACAACAACAACAACAACAACAAAAAAAAACATCATGGGGGTTTAGTGTCATGGTGGTGCTAATAGTTTGGTGGAAGAAGAGTTAGTATTCTAACATCTGGTGGATGAGGAAACATGCAATGGTGACTAACAAGAGATGATAGGGACTTGGCTGACACAATGGTACCCAGACGATGCCAGGCAACTCGGCATGTGAGCATCCTGTAAGAGAATCTGTTTCCTCACACACATGACACCCCAGAGTCACTCAGAAGTGATGGGAAGAGCTTTGAAGTGTGGAATGAATCTTTTCTAACTGGGATAACAATAATGCTGGGAATAGAAATGCAAAAAGACAATTGAGGAAAACAAATTTCCAAGGGTTAGCGAAGAGATGCATCACCAAACACTGAGGAAGATAAACAAGGCTTAGGGAAGGAGGCACCTCTGTGGTTAAGAGGACTTGAAAATGTGGAAATGTCTACAATGAGCAAATAAAAACTATGACAAAAAATGAGATGATTTTGAAAAGATTTTATTATTTCTTTTTTAAGGACTATAGTGTGTGTGTGTGTGTGTGTGTGTGTGTGTGTGTGTGTGTTTTGATTTATCCATCTTTAGGTCCAGATGGACGTTACTTAATTTGACGTCTGTCCTGACCACTTCAAATGTTTGCATCATGGAATCTATGTAAAGACTATGCATTCTGTTCCTAAAGCTGAAACAGTCAATTCAGTAAAGTTTTATATTTTCTATGAAAATTTTAAGAAGCTTATTCTACAAAAACGGCTTATTTTTATTGTTTTTCTCAACAGTGATTTTTCTTGTGTCTTTCTGCAGTTGTGCAGAACTGTGGTCCAGCATAATCCCTCTTCGGTACACTTTTTCTATCACGAGGCTCCCATTGTCAGCAGCTAACCACTTCTGTACTTGGACCAGCTTTCCACGCTTCGAAGAAGCCAGAACTAGCTAAGTGTTAAATTACAGATAATTGTTTGTTTTACACATTGGCTTCCACCTGCCCTTGTTCCCTTCAGCAATTGTTCTCTCTGGCAGTTTCTCAAAGTGTGGATTCAGAACACCTGCATCACAGCCACTCAGCCTGTCATTTCAAATGCAGCTTCCTGAACTGCTGCATAGCTCACCGATAAAGTTCTCTCTGGATTTGCCCAATAAAGTTAGTGAATTACTGCCATTGGCTTGACGTGGAACTCCCTGCTTTTTGTTTCTATTTTGCTGTTTGTTTGTTTATGTTTTCTTTAATTCTTCCCTTTTGAGCATTGCCACTTTAATAAACAAATACATTTTGACTCCCAAGGACCCAATGCTGGATTTTTAAAAATTGTACAAATCAGTGATTAAATTTGGAAAAGCAATGATGGTAGAAATACAACGTCAAAGATAACAAGAAAATGTAAATAATAATAATAATAATGCAACAAAATAAAGGAAAATCAGAAATAACAATAATAAAATTCTGCAAAGATTCAGCAAAGAGACCTGTCAGTGCACAGTGGAGGAGACTAGCCAAGGGCAGCTTGCTATAAGGCTATATGGACCCCATACACAGACCAGTAGAACAACAGAGCAGACATGGAAAATGAAGAGAAACTCAAAGGCACCTTCTAGTACTGCTCAGGGGAAGTGTAATATGCACCCAAGAAACTGGCAAGGGACTGGTGGAGGTAGACTGAAGGAAGGTACAGTTGGGATGACACTGTAAACAGCCTTGAGAGCCATACTCACAGTTCATATTGTCATCTGATGAGTGTCTGTGACATTCAGATTGGCTATAAATTTAGGATAGTAACTCCCACACTTAATTGGGTCATATGGAGTCAGGCCATGCAGGTAGGGTTTATTCAAAGAACCGTGTGTGCTAAGGAATAAGAACACGATGCAGACTATACCTTTTACTCTTAGGGAGCCAGTTTGAATGGATACATTAAGGAATGGAAAGCAGAAGGGCACTAAGGAGCAGAAATATTTTTAATATAGGAAGGGACTAGGAGGTTTCCCAGCAACTGGGTCTGGAAGGAAATTGAGACCAAATTGTTAGTACATTTTGTGGATGCTCAGAGGTAAATACTTTTCTTGGGTGTGTACATAATCATGAAAAGATGTGGTGGTTTGCTGTAGTGACATTTAGCTGAACTGGAGCTATCTCCCCCAGATTCTTCTTGCCTTGCCTGGGATTCAGACAGGCCTCAAGAGAAATTCATGCAAGTTATGAATTGCAGAAATGAAATGACAGTCACTGTAATCTTCTCAAGTCAATCACTGGAAATTAAGGCCATAAATCAAAGGCTCACTTGTTACTATGGGTTAGGACAGACTTGTAACTTCTCCATCCTGTATCAGATCTCTGTCATATTCTTCAAGTCCTAAACTAGAATGTATGCAGATCTATGCCAATCCTCCATGTCTAGTTAAATACAACCAAACAACAAACACTTGGCAGATTACTTATGGTGTCAGACTTGAAAAGGATAACAAACAATGTGCATTCCAGTTCTTCCAGGCCTGTGTTTGTCTCACTCCCCCTACAGTTGCCCTACCCAACTTCCAGTGCTACTAATAGACACTGACTACAGTTCACCATGTGGTGCATAAGTAACAGCTTTCCATACACTTCTTCACCAGCCTCCATAATAGTAGAAGGTTTAATCCATATTTTTTTAAAAAAAGTCTTTCACTCCTTATCACTTATGGTTCTGGTTTCCAGAATAAGCCATAACTAATACCAAAGTAATTTATCACAGAAATAATGAGATTAAATCTGTATATTAGCATAATACTTATAGCATGGAAAATGGATTAGATGTAGAACAGTGATTTAGACACACTAAATAGCAAAAAAAAAAAAAACACAACCATTTTCTTTACAAGTAAAATCTCATTTTAAACCCCACAAAGAATGAAGGGCGTTCACTTGCAAGAACCAGTGGTTAAGTATCCAGGGAGCTGATTGTCTCACCTCTGCCTGTCCTCCCTCAGCAATCCAGCCAAGGTTCTGAGCACACAGCTAATCAACTTATTCACTGGAGAGGTCTCTAGAGTCATTCCACTGAAAGGTAAACTGGTGTTGAAGGGTAGAGTTGAATGTGAGCAGGGAGCAGAGACAAGAAGTATTTAGGGATTAAAGCTAACACTACTTTAGCTATGAGTGTCATGGAGGGGGGAGGCAGAAATCAGGGGTATTTTTAAGGCCAGCAGACTAATGGGTGACAGTGTTTCCTGAGACAGCACTACTAATAGTCATGTTAACTTGTGCCATTCACAGGTATTTGTTTACTCACATCAGCATGTGCAGTAACATACTAACTAGAGTTCCAGACAGAGGTCTTGAATAGAGTCACTACTTCAAACTATACCAAGATGAGACGATTTTTAATTTAGGGGGAATTAGAAAAGAGGAGCTAGAGCACACACACAGACTATGCAACTCCAGCATTGGCCTGGTCATAAAAGCAAGGCGCAATTGACCTGCATACGTGGGGAAATTAGGAAAGACAAGTCCATGGTCTCAAAGGGAGACTTTCGGGAAGGAGGAGTAACAGTGTAAAATGCCCAGAATGCAAGAGTTAAGTATCATCCTTCCAGTTCAGGAACTACATCGCAGAGTAACATGTGAGATGTGAGGAGGTAGGCAATATGAGCTGTCTTAATGAATGAATGCAAGATAAACTCAAAAGAGGCAGTGTTTTGAGGGACGAGAGTAAATGAATGATGACTAAAAGAAATGCTGGGTCAAGGGCACAATATTATTTTTAATTATTATTATTATTTATTATGAAGTTGGTAAGTTGAGATAAGAAATAATTTGAGTGATTTACTGTTGATTGAGTTGGTCAAGGTTTTCACCAAATCTCAGCCTATCAGTTCCACCTGTAAATATCTTCCTCCAGGAACAAGTGTTCCAAGCTCTTTATGACCTTCAAACTTTCAACAGTATTCAGAATTAAGTGGGGTTTTTTTTTCCTTCTTTGGCTGTTATGTGAATTTTCTCCCTCTGTTTTATCACCCAGTAAAAAAAAAAAACCCAAACTGGCTCTGGAATGTTCACTGCTCACAATGACAATCTTGACTTCCAAGTTGTCTATTCATGCATCTCTGATTCTGTAGTCTTGTCTGTTGGGTGACTTTTCCTAGGAAGACATGCACACATGTCTTTTCCCCTCAGTTAGGGCACTCATGACAGAGCAGAAAAATAAAAAATGAAGAGAAAGAGAGAAATTCCCTCAACACTAGCGCAGTGAACCAATAAGTTTATTAGGACTTCTTGCAGAAACACGGATGACTCAAAGGAGAATGGATGACTAAGGCAGCCAGCTCACTCACTGAAAAGCTGACCAGAGCACAGGGTGAGGACTCACAAATGCTTGGTCCTTGAATTCCCTGTACAGCTTCGGGATGCTTCGTTGACCAAGAGCGTCTTCTCTCCCTACAGTGGTTACTGTTCTTTTACAATCACAACCATAGTAAAGTCTCACTTCCCAAGTCTTACGAATCTCTTAGGAGTAGTGTTTCCATTGGGGGATATAGATGTATTCATGATGTTATTTAATGCTCAGAAACCCATGGGAGATCTTTTCATAGACAGTGAGACTCACCCAAATTAGTTCTTCAAATATGTAAGACAAATAAACACTGGGTCATTTTGAACAGTTTAAGTAACTAAAATGTGTGCAGAACGTAAGCACAGAGCCTGGCACACAGAAATCACTGGCGTGGTGTTTCAGTGCTAATGCCATTTCACATAGTTAGAATCTAAATCCAGTACGGTTCTATTATTTCTCCTATTTCCACAAAATTTGCTTTAAAAATAATAAAAAGAACCACCCAAATGACTTCATCCTTTCCTTTGGCTAATAGTCTGCAATCACACAGAGAGGTCTCAGAAAGAGCATCTGCCAGAGACTAAGCAATTAATTGGTGGTGGACCCTCTTCTCATCCCACCAATGCAAAGACACATGGAGAGGTCAGTGGTGTTTACTATGAAAGTAGAACTTCTGGTGTTTGGTGGATTCACAGTGATAGAATTTTGTCATAAGGTAACTAAGAAAGAAAGATGTACTGTTTTGAAATTTTGCAAAAAGCCTTTTCCAGATGGGAGAAATCTGGATTGATTTCTGTTTTGTTTGTGTGTGGAAGAAAATCACTACAAGAATAGAACAAATGAAAAGGCAAAAGAACAAGAATCACATCATTACATTACATGAAATCAGCCTAGGATGGGTTCTGTTAATAAACCACAGAAATGAAGGAGACATGGGGCTAGAAAGACACTTCAGGTTTTAAAGATGTTTTGACAGGTACATATGAAAAACAGCATTGGTCAGTTCTGATAGGAAATGTAGCATTATTAAAGTCCATTACAAAGAAAATGCTAAAAGAGATAATGGCTTAAAGATTGCTTGCCTGTTAATAAAAATGCAAATCTCCGTGATTGGAACCTCCGGTCATCTGACTGAAATCTGGGCTCTGAACCAATGCACTCCACTGAATCCTTAGTCCTTCAGTAATCAATTCTCAGACACTGTAATCACCTTCTGGCTCCCTATTAATTATCATCTTAGCAGCCACAGACAGGAGCAGCAAGCCCTCACAATTTCACAGCATGCAGGCTGTAGGGATGCTTTTTAACCCAAGCAGTTAGTTCTTTATACTGCAGAAGATTTCTTCCTTGAATTCTTAGCTGAATAGCTTCAGAATTCCCAGCTTAAGAGTTGGCCATGGCATTTCCAAGAATCAGTAATTAAGCTATCTATCCCAGCTGCCAGAAGTTTGACGAGACGCTGGAAGGGCATAGTGCTGTCCAAAGCCTGGTGGTAATAAGAAGAGAGTGGCCAAGACCACTTGACATTTATCCATCGATCCATCGATCCATCGATCCATCGATCCATCGATCCATCCATCCATCCATCCATCCATCCATCCATCCATCCATCCATCCATATCTGTCTATCTACATAGATGTATATGTATGTGTATGAGAGAGAGTTGAAATAAAACTCTATGGTTCATATTTTAAAAGAAAAGGGACAGCCAAGTCCCTCTGGCTGGTTCGTCACACACTTGAAACATTGGCAGATCCTGAACTTCACCATGGTTATTTCCATCAGTCTCATTAAGAACATGGCATTTTCTACAAAGCTGCATTGCCTCCGAATAATTTTCAGGCCCTTTTTTGTGTCTATACACAATAAACAACTGGTGATATTTTATTTGTGCATCCCAATAAAGCTTATCCGAGGATCAGAGGAAAAAGCCAGCCACTAGAGTAAAAATAGAAGTCAGGTAGTGGTAGCACATGCCTTTAATCCCAGCATTTGGGAGGCAGAGATTCATCAGGATCTCTGTGAGTTCAAGGCCATACTGGGAACAGAGTCAGGTGTGGTAGCACATGCCTTAAATCCCAGGGCTAGTTAACCATAGAGGTCTGGAGATCTGTACAGACAGACAGGAAGTGATAGAGCTGGGCAGAAAGAGGAAGTGATGTAGCTGGTTGGAGAGAGGAAGTGAGATGGCAGGGCACAGAAAGGATATAGGCGTGAGTATACAGGAAGTAGGTCTCTCTTTGACTGAGGATTTCTAGGGGTGAGAATGTGGCCGGCTTCTTTCTGCTTCCCTGATTTCTCAGTTTTTACCCCAATATCTGGCTCCAGGTTTTTTATTAATAAGACCATTTAGCAATTCATCTTACAAACAACTCTTCTGTGTATCTGCCCTCAGTGCTCTATGGTAGAATTTATGGTGGACATATTGTGAACTCTACTACAGGACTGTAGTTTATTTACAGATTGTATCTGACCTAGGGAGGGTTTTGTTCATGTAATTCAAAATTAACTATGTATTTTTTTTACAGTTTTTATCACTGTTGTTCATGTTTATGCATTTTGAGATGGAGTACATTTTAAACTAATATTGTTCTGTGTATGTCATAGAAGTAAAGTTGCAGGGATGAGATTTTTGTCTAATACATCACCTTGGATGAAATCTCAGATCTTTTGACTCCAAGTCTGCTGCTGTAGATGTTCATGATTGGACATTTATATATCCATCCATCCATCCATCCATTCATCCATTCATTCACTAGCACTCAGCTTATCACTAATTGTGTCTTGTTATTATTTCTCCAATATATACTAAATAATCTGTATACAGTAAGTCTTAAATAATATATGCTGAATAAATTGGTTCATTGATCAGGTATTATTGATTCATGGCACAATCTCAGATATAGAATCCCATATCTGATCTCTTCATTTGATTTGACAGATCTCATCATTTAATCAATCTAGAATTCATCTTGTATTTACAATATGCAATTGACTTTAACACATAGCCAACATGTGATCATGGAAGAAAAAGACAGTTATAATGGACATGTGAGCAAATGATGGCAACAATTTAATCAGAGGTGCAAAGTGATCCCAATAGAAAACCAACCACAAATCTTAATATGTGGATGACTTTTTAAAAATGAAGAGTTTCCTACAAGCCCTTTAAAGTAAGTGAACTATCTAGATCAAAGAAAGATATGTGGAAACAAGGAAGGAAATAATGGCAGATATTTCCTTCAATATATCAAACATGGATATGATGCAAGTGGAGAGGTATGGCTGCCATAAGGAAGTATGGAGCAAACATCAACAAGTCTTAAAGCCTCTAACCTCACCATAATACACATGAGCTTCATTTTCTTGCCTATAATAACTGAACTATAGTCTCTGATTTTCTTTTCCTTCTTTTTTTGTGTGTATTTTTGTATGTATGTTTGTGTGGAGGCAGAGGATGGTTTACGTGTTTGTGTTGGGACACAGGGTGGTCTAGGTGTTTGTGGGGGGCAAAGCATGCCTTAGACGTTTGTGTGGGGGCAGAGGATGGCTTAGTTGTTACAGCAGAATGCTGGTTACACATCAACTGGTTCAGGAAAGGAGCTGACATGACATGAAATTATCCCCCAGAATGAGCTTTACTAAAATTAAAAGCAAGTAACCATGAGGGATAGAGCATGATAGGGCCTTCAGGATGGAGAGCATCACGAGAGGCATAAGATCATATTGGCAGTACCATGATGGAGACTTAAACTGGGAGAGGAGTTTCATCAGCAGAGACCACTTGAAGTGTGAGAGCAGGAGACACAGCCTCTGCACACAGAATAATGAGGTCCTCAGAGGAAACTCTTTCAATTCCCAGGATAAATGGAATTTCTCATTTCTCTAGGTTTTTGGTGTGTGTGTGTGTGTGTGTGTGTGTGTGTGTGTGTGTGTGTGTGTGGCAGGTGGGGAGCGGTGGGAAGTTCTACATCACATGGGTAGCCTAATGCCAACAGATTATAAACCATAAACGTGTTGGAATTCTTGTAATTGTAAATAGGGGAGCCTAACTTGCTTTTCCCTTTAGAGACTACATGCTAGAACAGCAGAGGGATGTCAGCTACAGAAGGCCTAGCCAGAAGAAGGAGGAGGAGGAGGAGGAGGAGGAGGAGGAGGAGGAGGAGGAGGAGGAGGAGGAACAAGAGGAGGAAGAACTAGAGAGCTCTCTAGATGGTGGTCTATGATCTGAACCTAGGGTACCATTCTTCAGGCATCATCCACCTTGGTTTGGAACAGTGTCTTTCACTATCTTGAAACTCACCAAATAGGCTAGGCTGGCTGGTCAGTGGGCTTCCTCCTCCACAGAACTGGGATCACAGACAATTCAACCCAGGTTTACTGTTCCCGGGATAAAACCAAGATCCTCATTTTTGTATAGCAATCTCTTTACTGAATGAACTCTCTCTCTCTCTAGCCCTCTGATTATATTTCATAGTCTTTCACAGACAGCTACCTGTAAAGTCTTTAAAGAAATGTGAGTTGTGTACACTTTGTCCAAAAATCCAACTCACTCTCCAGTTCACTGAAGGAAACCCTAATGTCATGTTTTCAGATATGTTGTCCTCTGCTTTTACTCCCAGTCAGACATTCCAAGTTCATTCGTCCAGTCATGCAGAAATCACCTTTCCTCTTGAAGACATCAAACACCCCCACAACTACTCTCTTCCCCTAGATTGTACATCCTTCCACATACTCTCAAGACCTTATCTCATGGTGGACTGTAACCTGGAGTTGAGAGTTAAACCATTTCCTGACCTGAGTTGCATTTTGTCAGAGTATTTTATTTTACATCAACAGGAAATGAAACAAGGACAATCATATTATCACACTTTGATATTTTGGCATTTCTAGTGGATGCAATATTCCAAAAGATAGATATTTAAAGAGTTGTGAAAAGGACATTATGTCTTTATGTTTAAAGAGAAAACCCATCTGAATTTGAGGTATTAGATTAGAGTCATTGTGGTTTAATCTTAAAGCTGCTTCTTTGAGTGTTTATTTGAATTTTATAACTTAAACTGAGATTCTTATAGCCAAAAGGATTATCCCATGTGTATCACTGTCCTGACTCTGTGAGTTCTATTGTTTAAAACAAGATTAACTGGGGGCACAACTTAATGTTAGGCAAATGCTCTTCGTTCTGTCACTGTAGGATATTGGTGAGCATAACCTTCATTCCTTGAACTCATATCCTTTCAATTAAGGAGCCTTAGGAACAATGTAACTTAAAGTCATCTGTGTGTAGAGTTAACATCATGCAAAGTGAATAGTGATTTACAAAACAGAAAACCCTTTTACATTTGAGAAAGGAAAAAGACATGAAATGATTAAAGAATAGCTGTGAGAGAATCCAAGATTAAAAAAAAAAGAGGAAACTGGCTTTGGTTCAAATAGGGTGATTCCTTGGATATTCTTAGGGAAGTCATAACTAGGCATCTGTAAATTATCTTAGAAATTAAAAAATGGACCAAGGAGTTTTTTGTAGAGTGATGTCCTCCAAGTGTAACAGCCATCACTTTCATCAAAATAGCTGTTGTTCTTACAAGGAACACTCACAATCAAGCTTGTTGACTTTGGGTTTCCTTCACAGAAAGGGAGTGAATGGGTCATTGGGCCCTTCCTGTTATCTCAACCACTTCATCCTGCACCTCCCAGACAGCTTTATGTGAGTCTACCATAATTGAACATGGCATTGTGCCTTTGGAAGGTGCTGGAGTATATGTAATGGTCAACTGAAGGGGAGCTCCATTTATGTAGCTCCTCAGGAGTCATCCTGGCTGCAGTGAGACTATCCTGTGACAAGGCTCCCTTGTGAGCCTCCATCTCCCATTAGTCTCCTTTGTTTCCCAGAGAGTTTTGCACCTGCTTTCACGTAATCAAACATATCTGATTTTATAGATTTAGAATGTTTAGGCTCACAAATGAGGGAAAACATGCAGGATTTGTTTTTCTGAGGCTGACTTAATTTGCTTCTATTATCTCCAGTTGCATCCATTTTCCTGCAAATGACATATTTTCATTCTTTATGGTTGAAAAACATTCTGTTACCAATACATGCCAAGTTTTCCATTTCCATTCTTCTGTTATTGGACATCTTGGTTGGTTCATAGATTAGCTGTTGTGAAGAGTGTGGGGACGCACATGTGTAGTGGATAGCTGTTCTGTCTGTGACCTTGTGACACTGCCCCTAGAGATGTAGCAGGTGTCTGTCCTACCTACCTATGACCTTGAAGTACATGCCCCTGGGGCATTGCTTGGGGCCACCCTTAAGACCTGAAACACATGTAGGCTGCTTTTCTTCTCTTATTCATGGGCTGGATAGTGAGGACCGTCTCAGTAGCAGAACAGTGTTAGACTGTGCCTCAGCTTTCTAGGACCCTATGATAAATCTCCCGTGCTGTAGTGAGTTTTCCCCCCAATAAATTCCTTCACCCTTTAAGCAGACTCCATGGATTTCTCGCATTACACATGGATGCAAGTATCTCTAGGGTATGCTGATTTGGAGTCTTCTGGGTAAATATTGGAAGTTGGTCCTGGTAAAACTACATTTAGTTTGTTTTGTTTTGTTTTTTCAGAAAACTCCATACTAATTTTTATAGTGGATGAACTAGTAAGTATTCCTACCAGAGTGTGTGTCTTCTTATGTCACACATTTTGTTACTTGTTTTCATGATTATTTCATTTGTAGTCTATCATGAAGGAAAGTCAGCTGGAACTTAAGGCAGAAATCTAGTATTCGATGCAGGAACTAAGTCAGAAGAATGATGTCTAGACACTCCTCTTCCTTGACTTGCTCATATTGCTTTCTTATACATCCCAGGACCACTGGCTCAGGGATGACATAGCTCACAGTGGGATGAGCCCTTGGACATCAATGGTCAATCAATAAAATACCTCATAGGTTTGCATAAAGACCAGCCTGAGGGGCAAATTTCTATATTGAATTTCTAAATAACTCTACCTTGTATCAAATTGACAAAAACAAACAAAGAAAAACAACCTGAAAAATTACTCTTTCATGACTTCAAACCCAGTACCACATGGAAGACACCTTTACCAAGTTTGGCTGCCACCATGAGATTTGGCCTTGGCCTTCTCTTGACTGCATCTTCTGTGGGTTGACCCTGAGAAAATTCTTTTCAGAAGATTTCACCTCAATGATACTGGTCTCTTCTTAATCACAGCTAATTTCTCAACCCCAGATAGGCAGTATCAATTGTCTCAGTAAAGCAAAGTTTTCACTTTAGTGGTGTTGACCTCTTGTTAATCACAGCCGATTCTTCAGCTTCAGATGACAAGAACTACAGATTCTTAATTCAAATTATCACACAAATGATCACACAAGAGTCTTCACTTCCCTCTGAATCTTCATTGGCCATGTGTGATCATCTCCATCTCTTTCAATATCCCTGTCTTCTAAGCTTCCACAATAGTTAATTACACTCTTAGTACTCAGTGGCTTTTCCAGCCCAAAGCTCTAAATTCCTTCCACAGTCATCCCCAAAACACCATGGTCAGTTCAGTTCTATCAATGCAATAGTCCATGAACCTGGTACCAATTTCTGTATTAGTTTGGTTTCTGTTGCTATGAAATAAAAAAAAAAAAAAAAAAAAAAAACATAACCAAAAGCGACTTGGGGAAGAAAGGGTTTATTTCAGCTTACAATTTTAGTTCATCGTGAAATGAAGTCAGGACATGAACTCAAGGTAGGAACCTGGATGCAGAAACTGAATCAATGACCATGAAGTATTGTTCCCCATTGGCTTGCTCACCATGGCTTCTCAATATGTTTTTGTATTTCACCAGGACAACCTGCCCAGGGGTAGCACTGACCACAGTGGGCTGGGCCTGCCCATAGCAGTTATTAATCAAAAAGCACCCCACATGGATGCCTACAGGTCAATCAGATGTGGCATTTTCTGTACTGGGGTTCTCTCTTTCTAGAACAGCAGTTCCCAGCCTGTGGGTTGCCACCCCTTTGAGGGTTAATACCCTTTCACAGCAGTTGCCTAACACAATTGGAAAACACAGGAATGTAAATTATAATTCATAACACTACCAAAATCACAGCAATGAAGCAGAAAGGAAAATAATTTTATAGCTGGGAGTCACCACAATATGAGGAACAGTATTAAAGGGTCGCAGCATTAGGAAGGTTGAGAATCACTGTCCTAGATGATTCTTTAGCTTGTGTCACATTGACAAAAATCTAACCAGCACAGATGTTAAGGCAGAATTTCAAATTTGAAGTTAGTAGACACACCTTTATTAAATGTCACTACGTAGAAAACACAACTTATAAATGTTGTCACAGCATCTCAAAGGAATTTGTTGTTCAATTTTTATATGTTCAACATTTTTTTTTCTTCTGGAAAGAGAAACTTTTCCATACCAAACATCAATTTCTATTTTCAGTTTCTTTGATGAAATGACCGCATACCAATCTAAGTTATTCAAAGTAAATATTAATTACATAGCTGAAGTTTTTTACTTTGGCCTACAGAATCTGAAAAAAAAAAAAAGCCGAGGAATCCATACACTATAAACCAAAAATGTCAATCCAATGTTTGGAAATACATTTTCTTTTAGAAAATGATTAGAGTGAAATACCTGGGGCACTTTCATCTGTTTTAACACCAGCTGGGGACGTAGGGTGCTAAGAACCATACGCTCCAAGAATCAATGTGAAAATGTAAAAGAGCTTTCCTACATTCACTACTTTCTGTTAACATTTTATTCCATGTTGATTCAAAGCTTCTTTGTTGCTTCAAGGATAAAAGTCAATTACAGGATTTGCCAAGGGAAGCTCTTAGGTAAGATTATTCCAGAAACACAAGAGTGACTGCTTGAGGAAACAGAGAAGAAAACCATCTGAAAAATCAGCATTGAAAGGGATTTCCTCACAGCCGTTGCCCACCCCATTCATAATTGCTGATACCACTGCTTCTGTTTACTGGAAGCTAAAATACTTTTTTCCCAGGCCTGTAAGGAAGGTACCTGATTTTTGCCTATATTTTGCTGACTTAACAATATCTTTTATGGAAAATTTTCTGTTCTAAAGGTTTGCTTTCTCCCCTGCACACATGGCAACATTTTCATTTAGAAACTATACTTCAATCTTCCTCTACAAAGACTTTCTGGAACTTTCTCTGGTGTTTGGTAAAGCCACTGATTCCACTTAGGCTTCTAAAATATTCCATATCCACCTCTACTGCCGCTCATTCATCTTGTGGTATACACGATGGCCTCCCCTGTACTGTGAGGCCTTGAAGGGTAAAGACCACTAGAACAGTTGGCTGAAGCAAATAAGATGTCAATCCATCATCTGACTCATGGGTAAACTGCATATATGTACTTCCCTCCCTTTGAAGTCAGATTTTCTCTCCAAAGGCCCTGCTTCATATGTTATGAATGGTTTATCACACATGTCAAGAGACTGGGAACATTAAGCAGGTGACAAAATTAACAATGAACAGGGGATTTATTATAATCAACCAGTATGCTCAGCCTTGTAATTGCTCAGAGCTTTTTGCTCCATAATTATATTGTTGCTTCCGTACAGCCATTCAATGGTGTTATAATTAGTGGGTAATTAACTGGAGGATTTGTGAGATACTGTGGAGCCTGAAACATGTGTGCAGGTTGACCATGAGGATGGATAAACTACATAGTCAACAGTTTGCAGATGCCATTTAGCAGATCCATTTCAAACCTGAGCAATTACTGCCATTGTTTTTGGCTTGTTGACTCTATCTTTCTCTGAGAACGCACATGTATTTTGGGAGCTATCCCATGCCTGGAGAGAGGCCACTCAAGTCCTTGCATCATTCCTTTCCCATTCTACAATGCCGTGCACACCCTTTCCTCTCATCCTACACACTAATTACATTACAGTCCTCAGTTCACTAAGGATTCTATATTTGGAAATACATTTATATGTAAGGTTGAATCTGAAGACAATTAGCTCAGACACAGAGATAGAGAAAAGCTTAGAATGCTTAAAGTATTTGTTTTAATTTAAACAGCTATTGGTCAGACTGTTTCAAACAAGCGATTTTGCGAGCTGAAAAGAGTGTTCTTTACAATGTACCTCTGGTAAACCAAGGTATGTCAAATGGCTTAGAAGTGGAAAGGGTGGGAAAGAGGAGAGGGTGAGAATGAAGGTATAAGAGAATGTCGAAGCAGAGTTAGTTCTGAGCAAAGGTAACTGGAAGTAAGTATTGCTGACACATAAGAAATAAGAAATCTCAGAGCCATACCTGCTATGTTCAATAGTTTTCTTTTTGCTATGAGTAAATATCTGATAGAAATAATTTAAAAGAAGAATTTTTTTTAAACTCACAATTTCAGAGGGTTCAGTCCATGATCCCTTGGAGCCATGAGACTGGGCAGAACATCATGTTAGCAGTAGCAGAGGTGAGCAGCTATTTTACTTCATGGTAGACAAGAAACCCATGAGCAAAATAGGAAGCAGTCAGAATAATAAATACCCAAGGACTTTCCTCAATTGGTCCATTTCCTCCAGCGAGGCCCCTCTTCCTAAAGGCCACAGCACTGTCATCTGGGGACCAGGTATTTCAGATGAACCTGTGGGGGCCATACTATAAGCCATCCACAACACCACAGTACAGTGCACAGCACCTACTTACTGCTATGAGAGGCGTCCTCTCTTGGGTAAGAGTGAGATGGAGAATAGTGTGGTATTTAAGTCATAGGGTGGGAATGCTTTTGGAGTAACTAAGCTGTGGAAAGTCTCCTGAGACAGAGCCAATTGCATATGGCCATCAGTAAGTGTGAGATATTTGGAGACGAAATCGTGGACGTCACTGCTTCAGCTTTATTAGATGTGTGACCGGATGTCTAACATCTGAACTTCTCTCGTCTCCCTCCTCCATCCCTGTCTCCTTCCCTCTACTTCTCTTTTCTCTCCCTACCTGCCCCCAAGATTAGTCTGAAAATCTGTATAAAACTAGGGATGGACTCCTGATCTTCCTGCTTCACCTCACAAGCTCTAGCAGTGTGGACACCTCGATACCTGGTTAAGTCCCAGTCTTAATGGGAATTTTGTAAAGTCAAAACACTAAAATAAAAGTTATTTCACTCATACCAAAATAAAAAAGCACTGCACTGAGGACAAGATAAGAGGTGTGTGTGTGTGTGTGTGTGTGTGTGTGTGTGTGTGTGTATGTGTGTGTGTGTGTGTGTGTGTATGTAAATCTTATAAGGACTGAAAGACATTTACTGATAGCAGCTGAAAAGCTTGTTGATTGTTCATAACAAAATATGAAGTAAGTTATTGGTAATAACTTTATGTTTCAATTTATTTACCTATTTACTATATATAATAAATATATACATGAGGAGTAAATGACAAGTAAAAGCAATCATATCTTCTTTCTAAGATTTTCAAGGCTAGAGAGAAATGGTGTTTGCTTCTAGACTAGAAAAATGTCATGTTAGGTCACCATTAAAAAATAATAAAAAAGAAATGGAAACTTCACCAACTAATCCTAAGATGCCCTTCTAGATCCTGATTCCTTTTTCTAGTTGTGAACTTCTCATACAACAATGAAAGGTTTTGCACATGTAAGAAATTATTTGTAGAACACTAAGGTGAGATTACATGGTTTACATAGATTTTTTTTTCAGTTTAAATACCAACCTTTTTTATCTTCCAAGATTCAATCAAGAAAACCATACACTTCATTTAGGCATTGTTTATTCCGTAGGTTATCTACTGAATCCCTAATGTCCAGTATAATTTAAGAAATGGGATCTTTGGGAGGTAGTGAGGTTATGTCCATTTGTAGTTAGCATGTTCAGAGAAAATAATGCATTATCTATCCTATCTTAGTTAATCCAAACTTTTACACCTAACTTACTTTCATAACAACGAAAAACTGCAACTATAACTATTTAGTTTTCAAATCCATCAAAGACCCAGAAAGATATAATATTATCTAACAGCAGACATTTGACTGCCTAGACAGTCACCCAGAGTTCCTCTGCAATGTTGGGGTATCCAACTTCAGCCTATAGGCCTAGAGTATCTGGCAGATTTTTCTATGAAGCAGGAGTTTTGGACTGTCCTGCCTTGTGGCAATGTTCATCTGTAGCTTTCCTTCGTGTCCTGCAGAATATCTGGCAGATTCTTTTGTGAAGCAGGAATTTTGAAGGACTGTTCTGCCTTCTTCTGGCAAAGTTCAACAGTCTTTTTTTCCCTGTGTCCTACATGTCCAGTCTGCTGCACAGCACACTGTGAGCAGTCAAAGGCAAGAACAGTTTTTTTTTGCTACAAGGAAAGCAAACTCCATTAGGAGTTTCTTCAATGCCCATCATCTCTGAAGTAAATTGTTGCTGCCAGGAGCAGCTGTGTGTCATTGTCATGAAAAGCCCTAAATTTACAAAACATTTTAAATGCCATATTCTGTAGGTCTTTGAAATGTTTGAAGACCTTCTATCTATCTAAAATATACCTATTTAACCTAGAAAACGCACCTAATATATCTATAAATTTGATTGTTATGAATGACTAACTACTGACCTATGTTTCTTGATTGTTCTATATAGTTTATAATAATAGCTTTCAAAAACTAGGACTTTACCTTATATTTTTAAAATAAACTGCATAGGTACAATACCTTAACCAAGAGTAGAAACACATATACAATATGTGGTAACAAAAGCAACTTTAAATTTGCATCGATATACAGAAACCCTTTAGACAAGAGTAGAAACATATACAGTGTAACGAAAATAACTTTAAATTTGTACCGTATTCTATATTCCCCTAAATGACAACAAACATCCATAACACCCAAATAAACAAAAAACATCCACACACCCCAACTCTTGGGAATGTGCGACTAGGTTTCTCCATACTTCTTCCTGCTGTCTGTGGAATAAGTATCTTTAGGGGCCCAGAGAGAAAATTTTGAGATAATAACCAAGTCCTGGGAAGACCAGCAGTAACCTTTGCTGATAGATATCACCTGTCAAATCTCAGGAGGTCTCACCTGATCAAACCTGATCCATATTAACCCTGAAAGAATCCATAGCCTCTCATCTCCTGTGGGAACAAAACTCCAAAGCATTTTTTATTTCTATTTGACAAATATATTTTTTGACTTCTTTAAAGTTAAGGCATTTCTAAAATACCTAGATTGGTTCAATATAGCAGTCCAGTTCACAATCTCATGTGTCCTGAGAAGCTGTCTTTTGATTCTCAACGGTCAAAAAAATTCAAAATTAGCACATACAGGATCCAAACTGCCTGTGTATTTCCTGTCTTATATGGCTTTTTTTCTCTTTTACTCCCTCTTTAAAGACTTTATTTTATAAGCTATTCATTTTTTTCTATGATTATACCCTTTCTCTTTGTTTCTTAAGCCTACGCACATTGTTAAACACATTGTAACCTGCTTAGAGGTTTTTCCATCTGGACCTCTTTTACTGCATATCTCTAGTCTTTTTTGACCATATGAGTAAACTTTTAAACTGATAAGGTACACTTGGATTTTCCACATAAGCAGCTTTCACCTGGCTCAGCTGTCTTCTCCGGTCGGGAAAACCAAGCGTGAAACTCCCAGCCCTTTGTAGGTTTGTCTGACCAGGAACTGCATTCAACTGCCGTAAAGCTCTAGAATGCCAATGCTTGCACTGTGGCAGACATTTTTTATTTAGCATTTTTGTTCCTAGTTCATATGCTGGCTGCTCAGGTACTCAGCTCCCCAGCAGAAATGGTCTGGCTGAAACTCTTAAAGGAACTGTACTCCCCCCAACTTTTTTTTTTTTTCACAAAAAAACCCTCAGCTTTCATAAGCCCTGCAAGGAAATAAGGCCCCACATTAGGTGCCATTACGTTGTTGGTTGTTTTATTACTCTTTTTTTGGGGGGGGGGG
>CABHPH010093044.1:28167-41942 GCA_902168325.1 Peromyscus nudipes | reverse complement strand
TCTCTCTCTCTCTCTCTCTCTCTCTCTCTCTCTCTCTCTCTCTCTCTGTCTGTGTGTGTGTGTGTGTGTGTGTGTGTGTGTGTGTGTGTTTAGTGTTTCTTTGTGGTTTGCCCCTCTTTGAGATGTATGTGTCCTCCATATTATATTTATGTCTTCTCTACTCTTTTTATTTTCTGTGAGTCTTTCTGGTTTTTAGTGTTAGCCATTTGTGCTGAGTTTGAGACTGGAGGTTTAGGGTAGAGGGTGGGGTAAACCAGCCAGGATAACTCTGTAACAGGTACTTGTGAGTAGGGACTGAGGGACACTGACATGCAGAGTCTATTTTGATATATTGACAGGCCACATCAGTTACCATTTTGAGTTTGAGACCTAAAAGTTAGTTCCCAGAGAAACTCGAGACAAATGACTGAGGTGCTGTTAACATATCACAGCAGACCTGGCCACCAGGCTCTGGGCATCACAAGCACCTGTTAGAGTCCTGGTCCTCTCAGCACTCCTCATCTCCTCCCTGTCCTAAACCTCTGCAGCCCCAGAGCTGGGCTTCCCTGCCCCCAACTTCTGATTCCTACATAAACCAGCCATGGCAGCCGCCCACTCTCCTGGTTCCTCTTGGTGCTTCTGGTTCTTCTCTTGGCCTCTTGGTTCTTCTTGTCTCCTGTTCCCCTCTCCTGCCCCTCCCTCTTCTATTCCTCCCTCGTTCTCCTCTCTCTCTCTCCCTCTCTGTCTCCTCCTGGTTCAGTGCTGACCATACCCATTCTACTGTTTTCTCTGTCTGCTCTGGACTCTTCCAGATGCCTCTGGCTGTTCTCTCCCTTGTGCCTATAATAAAAACCATCTCCCCAACCACACCTTGGACCTACATGTCCTCATTTTCATTCACTGGTGAGTTCTCACATGGACTTTTGTAACTCATTACCGTCTAGAGGGCTGTGCAGTCGGCTCTAACCAATACTGAGATCAGGCTGTTCTTCCAGTTTTAGCTAGCAGTGGAAAGCACTTGGACAATGCAGATGCAGCCCCAATAAGGGTAAGAGAGAATGGCACTAGGGTACTAACTGAGGTAGTATAGAGTATTTTTAGAGCTAAGGGTATTAAAAACTAAGCAGAAAGAAGAGAAAAGAGTTAGAAAAGAAGACAGAGAAAGTATAAGAGTTAGAATTCTGAGACATTATAAAGAAAATGTAATAGTGTAAATGTGGTTAAAAGAAAAGGTAGCTATGACCACGCTTATTCAGGAAAGATACAAGCTAAACAAAAGAGCTAAACAATTGAGCTGCAAAGAGGAAATAAGAAAATAAAACGAAAATATAAAAGTGAATAAAATTAAATAGGAGATATTAGAATATCTGGTGTGTATAGGTAATTTGGGAAGAAAATTCAAGAAACAAGGCTTTTCTCTGTAAGGGATGCTTTATTTGCTAAGAAGGGACACATCGCTCAAATTAGCCAGGATAGGGAACTCTTTAATAATATTTAGGATTTGGAAATCATTGTGATTTTGTGTGTTTTTATGTTGTATGCTCTCTTGTCACCACAATGTGGTGGCCTTCTCCATTAATCTTTTTCTCTTCTTATCAAACATCTTAATATAAGATTTCCTAGAGCACAGAAATGCTCTATGACAAACAGTGACACCTCACCCTTGTAATTATTATCAGTGATTTCTTTTACAGAGTAAGCATCATGCATTATAGAATAACTAGTTTTATCACGAGTTACTTTATTTGAAGGGTTTCCTACGTTCTGGAAACAGTACTTGATTCTTAAGGAAATATGAAGATCAAGGACCGCTAACAGCCCCTCATTTGTTTAACCCCCAAAATGTGTATCTTTAGCCTAAGATGTTTTCTGGTGTCTTTGTTTCTGCTCACTTATTTTAGTAAAAATAGGACTTTTAATAGGGCAGTGCAGAAAACACTATTGTAGCTCTTAGTCAAGTCAAAATTAGCATCTATTCAGCATCAGGTTGTCTCTATACCCAGAATGCATTTATGTAGAGCTTGTGATTGCAATAGCTCTGTCATGTCCTCAAGACAGATGTCTCACTCAGGACTGAGCCCTCAACAGTCATTTCCTCTCCACACTTTGACCTGTTATGAGCCTCTGCACTACTTGATCACATGAAAGAAGAAGCACTTTTTTGATGAAGGCTTAGAGCAGTGCTAGTCTATGAGTATAAACAAATCTTTAGAAATCTGTTTGACATGTCCCTTTAGCAAAACAATAATTGTGACCTCCCAGGCATAGTATTTTGATAAGATTTAGAGTGCCTGATGTTAATTTCGTCCTATGAAGTAGGACTCAATTTCAGTCAGAAAGTAGTTAAATTAACAGCCATGCCACTATAGCATCAGTGGACATATTTTAATTGGCAGGTAGGCACACAGGGTTAATAGCTGAATAAGATCATTGATCACTTCTCCCCCAGCAGTCTGCATGGCACTTTCTAAAAGTACCAAACACTCTTAACCATCAGTGAAATACAAAACAAAGCTACTTTTTAGATTCTACCTTGTTGTGGGAATTCTGCCATTCTGCCCAATGACCAATTGAATAGTGGGTTTTGGCCCAATGGCTGCAGTCTTCTCTAAAGATATGTCACTCCTTAAGAACCGGATGGGGGCCAGGTAGTGGTGGCACATGCCTTTAATTCCAGCAGTCAGGAGGCAGAGGTAGATGGATCTCTGAGTCTGAGGCCAGCCTGGGCTACAGAGTGAGTTCCAGGAAAGGCACAAAGGTATACAGAGAAACCCTGTCTTGAAAAACCAAAAAAAAAAAAAAAAAGAACCTGATGGGGAAAGAGTTGCCATCTCTTGGAGTGTGGGGGGCTTCCTGACGCCACATTGGTGACTTCTCTGGACCTTCTCCATCTCTCACTGGTGAAAGAAGAAGCTGCGGTGCCACTTCATTCTGTATTCCCGGGAATTCTGAATTGATTTCATCCTTTCAAAAATCTGACCTGATCCAAGATGACCTTCCGAGTCAGAATGGCTACTACCAAGAAAACAACAGATACTGGCAAGGATGTGGGGAATGGGGAATTCGTATTCATTTGTTGGTAGGAGTATAAACTGGTACAGAGGCTTCTCAAAGGGTAAAAACAGAACTACCACATGATCTAGCTATTCCACTCCTGGTGGTATTCCCACAGTTATCTATATCTTACAACTGCGTATTCATGCTCTGTAGACGAAATTCTAAACAGTCTTATTAAACAAGAAACACAGAGCCAAATACAGAGTTAAAAGCCCAAGAGATCAGAGCACTAGAGAAGAGCCAAGACTGCCTTTAGCTTACCACTCATTGCTCTCCTTCCCCTGAGAGAGAGCTTCTCCCTGTGTGACTTGCCTTTTATTGTTTTTCTGTTCTGCCTTCTCATTGGCTCTTAGCCCAGTCACATGACTTCCTCATCACTGCCTGTCTATACAGACCTCCAGGTCCCTATGGTTGGTACTGGGATTAAAGGTTAGGGTCACAGCTTGGCTGTGTCCTTGACTACGCAGAGACTCTGCCTGCCATGTGATCAGATTAAGGGCGTGTGCCACCACTGCCAGACTTCTACTTAATGGCTGGCTTTTACCTCTGATCTCCAGACAACTTTATTTATTAACATACAAATAAAACCACATTTCAGCACAAATAAAATATCACCATATTTCCCCTTCCTGTTCTAATAAATAGAAAAAAGTTATAACTAATATAAGAAAATCTATATACAATAAGTACAATAACTATATACAATATATACAAGCAATAAATACCTAAACAATATCTAGTCCATTTGCATTTAACAAACTCAGAGAAAATATTCCATTATCTATCCTATTTTGGTAAGTCCAAAATGTACCTGATTCACTTTTTATCCTAACTTATATTACTAACAGAGAACTATCTTATAATGTCTTTTAAATTTATACACTTATACCTCTTTAGTGAGTTTCTTTTCTGAAATTCTTAACAAGGAAAACTATAACTATAACTATCTAATCTTTAACTATAACTATAACCATAACTATCTAATTTTCAACTCCCTCAGAGACCCAAGAAGGAAATAATATTACCTAAAAAAAAAAAACAGGAAGTGCACGCAAGCAGCTTCAAAAAAAAATGTGAGTTGACAGAAACAGCCAGCTGCCTGGACAGTCACCTGAGCTTTCTCCGCAGTGTTGGGGCATCATCTTCAGCCTATAGGCTTAGCTTATCTGACAGACTCATTTGTGAAGTAGGATGTACACAAGGCCAACAGTTCGACCTCATATTTGGTGAGAGTAGTCCATGTACCAGAAACACCTGAATTCCACTAGTGTCCTGTCATGATTCAGGATTTTAAATTCTGGAGATTGTTGATGTTTTTTGAATTCAGCTGTCCATTCTTCTTGGCTGTGTGTGTGTGGCTTCAACTCGGCAATCTGTTCTTTTCTACATCCCTCTATTAAATGCCAGTCTACCATTGAGAGGTTAGATTCTGTCAGCTTAGTTACTCTTTCAAGAATAACTGTTTCAGCTGCTGTTCCACTGCACATCAGAAGCCATCAGTCCATTCCCTGTTCAGCTGCCTTCAAAGAAAGGGGCACTGTACCTTTTCCAGATTGTAAAGGCCACTTCAGCAATGGTGTCATACTGTCCTGGCCTCAGAGGATGCCTGTTGCTAAAGCCACAACCATACTTGTCTTGACAAGAATCAGTAGTCCTTTGTTTCGTGTCCTGTCTGTCCATTTTGGCCTGTTTGTCAGCAGTTGATTTGAGGACTCTTTGTTGTCCAGTGGCTAACTTTTGCCACAATGAAAGTTAACTCCATATGCAGCTTCTTCAATGCCCATATTTTCTCTTAGGTAGATTGGTGCTGCCAGGAGCCAACATATCTCATAGTCATAAAAAAGAAAAAATTTCTAAGTTATTAAAACATTTTAAATGCCATATTCTGTAGATCTCTGAAAGGTTTGAAGATGACCTATCTATCTAAAATATATCTGCTCGACTACAAGTTCAATTGTAATATCTAACCATTAACTTTCATTTCTTCATATCCTAATAATTGGTAATAAGTTATTAATAAATTGTTAAATGAACTGTATAAGTACAATATCTTGGACAAGAATAGAAATATATGTACAGCATTTTCTAACAGTCTCAATCTCTATATAATTTGTATACCATATATAAAAATCCAATCCAATGTAAAGTATTTAAAACTAGTGATTGTCTTTTAAAAGTAGATTCAATAATCTATCTTTTTAGCTATATTGTATCTATATCTTCTCTTTACTTTTCAGAGTAAATAATCTACCCTCTATTCTATCATTTCTATATATCTTTTTTTAAACAAAAAACTTAAATCTAATCTCCTTTGCCTAGCGCTTTTCCTAACCATTAACAACAACAACAACTTATAAACAACCCTCCTAAACAATGAAAATAATCCCAGACCCAAAACCCATTGAAATACCAAAAAACCACCGCCCCACACCACCTCTTTGGGAATGTAGGCGTCATGTTATTAAAATTGCTTCCTGGTGGTTATGGGCGAAGGCATCTGTATTCTGAAAAGAAAAATTCCAGGTTAATTGTCAATTTTTAGGAAAGGTAGCTATATCATTTGTTGTCCAGTCTCTGCATAATGCCAATGTTCAGGGATTATCTCAAGTCCTTGTTCAAGTAGTCTGTGAAACTGGATCATCTCAGCTAGCCATCTCAAAATTGCTCTGAGCAGTTTGTATTCCAAAGCTGATCTGTGGATGATATTTGTCAGCTTAGTGGTATTACTACTGTCCACATGAAATTGTTCTTGTTGTGGGGCCCCATCTTCTTCCTGGAGACTTCAGATTTGATGTTAGGCCTGGTCATGATTTCCTGCAGAAAACTGATAGAGACTCGAAAACAAAAACATGTAGAGGCAGCTAATTGAAGCCTTGTTTCTAGAATTAGTTAGTACTCTATATAACCATTAATATCATAACAAAAGTTTAAAATATATATTAATATTGTAAATTTTGATAAAAATTCATATTTTAAGAAAAGTTTAAAGAATCAGAATAGAATCAAAGAATTGAGATTAGTAATAGTAATAGAATAGTCCCTTAACTATTTTTGTTTTTTCCTGTCCCATATCAGAAGATCGCTCTTTCTTCTGGCATGATACAGGGAGTTTGCATTTTCCTTTTAACAACATGCTTGGGTTTAAAGAAGGAGAGAGCCATTCTCCAACTCCAAAACCAGCTTTAATTTTTAATTGAACTAGGACTACAAGAAGACCAATAGTGTTAAATGTCTTTAGAGAAGAGCAGAAACAAACATTTAGGAAGACTTATGAAATTTTATATGTGATATAATAATAGGCCATTTTTCTCTTTTTCTTGGGATATTTTTTTCTAGATGATTTGTCCTTTTCCTTCAGATGTCTCATTTGTCCAGTGTTCTTCAGATTCCTTAACTTTCATTCTCCTTAGAGACAAAAAAAAAAAAAAAAAAAAAAAAAAAAAAAAAAAAAAAAAAACCTTTCCCCAAGACTAACTTTGGAGAGGTTCCCTTTTGGCAAGTTATATCTGATTAAATGAAAAGGCATGTGTTAATGGTATAAGTTAGTTTTAATTGGATGGTCATGCTAGTTGATGAACTACCACTTCTTCTAATTAAGAGGACTCTCTTGTTCAAATCAAAACTTTATCAATTTTGATGGTATCCACAGCTTATCTTCTCCTGTAGAAACAAAAGCAAAACCTCGTCCCCAATGTAACACATATCCTGGTTTCCATTCTGAGGTCAGCACATCCTTAAAGTATATAAGCTGATATAATTCTGTAGTTTTTTTTCTATTATCCAAGGTCTCTCTGCAGCTGTTGTTCCTTTCTCATTAACATTGAGAAAATTCAAAGTTAATAGAGCATTATGCAGTCTATTTCTGGGGGGTTTTGTTACCTCTTTCTGTTTATTTAGCATAATCCTTTAGAGTTCTGTTTGATCTTTCTATAACTGCTTGGCCCATAGGATTATGTGGTATACCCATAATATATGCTTTATATAGTAAGGAGCAATAATCTGTTTCATTTTAACAGAGACATATGATGGAGCATTGTCAGTTTTAATTTGTGGAGGTATACCCATGATGGCCACAACTTCTAGCAAATGAGTGAATACAGAATCAACTTTTTCGGAATTCAAAGCAGTTGCCCATTGAAATCCTAAATAAGCATCAATAGTGTAGTGTACATATTTCAATTTTCCAAATTCTGCCAAGTGAAACACATTCATCTGCCAGATTTCATTCCTCTGAGTACCCTTTGGGTTATATCCTGCTGGTAATGGAGTCTGATTGTAAAAGGAACAAGTTGGACATTTCCTTACAATTTCTTTGGCTTGTTGCCAGGTTATGGAAAAAATCCTTTTTTAAACCTTTACTATTGACATGTTTTTTATGAAATTCTGAGGCCTCCAGCACATTTCCTATCAATAATTTATCAATCTCATCATTACCATGTGCTAGTGGACCTGACAGATCTATATTGTATCGTATGTGAGTTGTATATAAGAGATGCTTTCTATTCCTGATTATATCTTGTAACAGAATAAATAGTGAAGTTAATTCTGACTCATCAGGGATAAATTCTGCAGTCTCTATATATAATACCACCCTTTCAGCATACTGAGAATCAGTAATTATGTTGAGAGGTTCTGAAAAATCCATTAATACCAACAGAATAGCATACAATTCTGATTTTTGAACAGAATTATAAGGACTTTGAACCACTTTACTTAAGTTTTCTGATTGGCAATTTGCCTTTCCTTGTTTGTTTGTATCTGTATAAAATGTACAAACTCCAGATATGGGTGTTTCTTGTATATTGAGGCAAAATCCAATCAGCTTTCTTTATAAGTTCAATTCTATTGCTTTTGGGATATTTGCTGTTAATTTCTTCCAAAAAATTACTGCAAGCTCTTTACCAAGGTTCACTTTCTGCCCATAATTTTTCAATGTCCTCCTTAGTCAAAGGTATGACAATTTCTGCTGGGTCTATTCCTGCTAATTGACGAAGTCTCAATTTTCCTTTCAAAATCAAGTCAGAGATTTTTTTCCACATAAGTTTTTTATTTTTTTTACTCTGTTTATTTGGTAAAAATACCCATTTCAATATAATATCTTCCCTCTGCATTAAAATTTCTGTAAGAGAATGCCTAGAGGGTAAAAATAACCAAAATGCAATCCAGCTTTGGATCGACATGATCCACGTGTCCTTCCTGTACTTTCTTTCCTATCAAAGCCAATTCTTTCTCAGCTTCAGGTGATAATTCTCTTGGACTATTTGAGTCCTTGTCACCTTCTAAGGTTTTGAACAAATTATTCAGTTCATCATTTTTTACCCCAACAATAGTTCATAGATGAGAAATGTCTCCAAATAATCTTTGGAAGTCATTAAGAGTCTGTAATCGATCTCTCCTAATTTGTACCTTTTGGAGTCTAATTTTTTGTAGACCTATTTTATATCCTAAATAATTAATAGAATCTCCTCTTTGTATCTTTTCAGGAGCAATTTGTAATCCCCAGCAAGGCAAAATTTTCTTTATTTCTTCAAACATTCTTTTTAAAGTATCTGCATCTGAGTTAGCTAGTAAAATGTCATCCATATAATGATAAATTAAAGGTTTAGGAAATTTTTTATGTATCACTTCCAGTGGCTGTTGTACAAAATATTAGCCCAGGGTTGGGCTATTTAACATTCATTCCCTGTAGGAGGACCCTCCATTGATATCTCTTAACCGGTTGAGAATTATTATTAAGTAGGCACGGTGAAGGCAAATCTTTCTCTGTCTTTTTCTTGCAAGGGTATTGAAAAGAAACAGTCTTTTAAATCAATAACTATGAGAGGCCATCCTTTAGGTAACAGAGTAGGCAAAGGAATTCCAGACTGTAGAGAGCCCATTGGCTGAATTACTTTGTTAATTGCTCTAAGGTCTGTTACCATTCTCCATTTACCTGAGTTATTTTTAATAACAAATACAGGAGAATTCCAAGGGCTGGTTGATTCTTCAATATGCTGAGCATTTAACTGCTTTTGTACCAGCTCTTCTAAAGCCTGGGGTTTCTCTGTTGTTAAAGGCCATTGCTGAACCCACACAGACTTGTTTGTTAATCATTTTAAAGGTAGAGCTGTTGGTGTCTTTAAAAGATCATCAGTTGTTGTGCCCTGTTCTTGTACAATCTGGATGGCTGGTGACCACTCATTAGAATAATACCTTCTAATATTTCTCTCAGAAACATGTGTTAGTTTATGATTTGTTTCTGAGGTTGGAGGGATGTTAATCTGAGTATTCCATTGTTACAATAGATCATGTCCCCATAAATTCATAGCTATGTTAGCCACATATGGCTTTAATTTTCCTCTCTGTCCTTCTGGACCTATACATTTGAGCCAACTTGCACACTGTTTCATTTGAGATAATATTCCAATCCCTAA
The DNA here is from genome assembly GCA_902168325.1 of Peromyscus nudipes. Classification (NCBI taxonomy): domain Eukaryota; kingdom Metazoa; phylum Chordata; class Mammalia; order Rodentia; family Cricetidae; genus Peromyscus; species Peromyscus nudipes. The sequence goes on along the minus strand of CABHPH010093044.1, from coordinate 32,493 downwards.
CAGCTGAACGTTTACCTCCTGAAGAGGCCACGTTGGATGCCAAAATTCTGGTGCAATTATTATCACATCTGCACCTGTGTCTACTAAGCCAAATAACAAACATCATTTATTCATATTGTTAATTTTGGTCTTTGTTCATTTATAGAAGTTTGCCAAAAATTTGCTTTATGACTTTTCCTGAATTTTCTGTTCTCTCTGTCTCAGCTGTTCTATCACCCCAAGCAGCCTGGTTTATTCCAAACCTCTGGGAGTTTCCTGAGTACAGAGGCAAAGGATTACTTCATCTGTCCCTTGTTGATCTACATTCATTTGTCCAATGTTTACCCTTACCACACCTTCTGCATATTCCAGAAGGAAGGGGCATTCTGTTGCCATTGCTCCTTGAAGAAATATTGTTTCTAGGAATGCCCTGTTTATAGTCCCTATTCAAATGACCTTGCTTTCCACATCCAAAACATCTGACATTCCTCAAACCTCTTGAAATTGCTTCTCCTATCCACATATCATCATGGTCGTAAGACTCAACATTAATTGTGTCCCTGATCCAATCCTCCAAGGGTGCAGATCTTGCCTTTAATGGCCTGATTATTCTTTTGCATGCTGCATTCGTATTCTCAAATGCCAAAGATTCTATTATTATCTGGCTAGCTTCTGAATTTGGGACCATTCTATTTACTGCTGAAGAGAGTCTTTGTAAGAAATCCGTGAAGGATTCTTTTGGGCCCTGTATAACTTTTGTGAGTGACTCAATTTTCTTTCCTGTTTCCTCAGTTCTTTCCCATGCATTCATTGTTGCCATGCAGCATAGAATTAAGGTTATCATATAAACATTGTCTTTGTATTTCAGCATATTGGCCTTCTCCAAGAAGCTGATCCTGGGAGATTTCCACACCTCTAGCCCTCCATTGACTTTCTATGGTCTTAGCCTCATCCCTGTACCACATGCACCACTGCAGCTGTGCTCTGGGTTCCAGGACAGTGGTTACTAATTCTTTCCAGTCTTGAGGGATAATCCTATTATAAGTTGACCAGGAGTTTAACATTTGCTTTACAAATGGGGAATGCATGCCATAAGATACTATTGCCTCCTTAAACCTTCTTAAATCTAACATTTCAACTGAAGCCCAATTAGTTTGTACATTCACTTGATCAGGTAGCTGCTGTATGGTTACCATTTAAATTAAGTTTGATTGTTTGAAAACAAGTTTTCTTCCTGTAACCTTATAATTCAATCCTGAAATAATTTCACCCTTAAATTCTTCTCTCTGAGTCTGAATTTCTGTATAATTCATTTTAACAGGTTTTTCTAAAACTTTTATCCTGGCACTTAAATTGACGATCTTTTTAAATTATAAAATAAGGATAAGTAAACTAATAATATGCATAATTGATGTTACATACATCCTATCAACATTAATCCTCTCATGTAATTGTTCCATTTTCAGATTGCCTAATGTTTTATCAAACAAAGATCAAATTGCCTTCTATTCTAAAGAATTTTCCATTTTTTAATGTGGGAATCATTTTTCTCTTTTAAGTACTTTCTCCCTTTAAGATATCTGATATCTTAATTGACTTACCAAGTTTGCGTAGAACAGTAGACGTCCTAGGAAATTTTAAAACAGCTATGTAGCATGGTTGTACGGAGAGAGAGAGAAAGAGAGAGAGAGAGAGAGAGAGAGAGAGAGAGAGAGAGAGAGAGAACCAGAGCCTACTGTCTACCAAGAGAAGAGAAAAAGGCTACATGCCATGTGCTCCGGCTTGAGCCCATTTGGGCCTGAACTTCAAGTTCCGACCATGTGAGTTGGCGATCTGGCTGTAAGCAGCTCCAGCTGCGTGTAGCCACTAGTAGCTATGATTGAGTGCAGCTCTGACCGCATGCAGCCAGAATGGTATCTCTGACCGGGCCTGGGGCCTGCAAACTCTGGCCAAGCTGGGGCCTGTAAGCCCTGACCTGTGAGGCCACCAATGGTTTTTTAATGAATTCTTGCCACGTTGGGTGCCAATTGTAGACAAAATTCTAAATGGTCTTATTAAATAAGAAACACAGAGCCAAATACAGAGTTAAAAGCCCAAGAGATCAGAGCACTAGTGAAGAGCCAAGACTACCTTTAGCTTACCACTCATTGCTGTCCTTCCCCTGAGAGAGAGCTTCTCTCTGTGTGACTTGTCTTTTATTGCTTTCCCATTCTGCCTTCTCATTGACTCTAAGCCCAGCCACATGACTTCCTTGTCACTGCCTGTCTATACAGACCTCCTGGTCTCTATGATTGGTACTGGGATTAAAGACTCGGGTCACCATCCTTGGCTGTGTCCTTAATTACACAAAGACTCTGCCTGCCATGTGATCGGATAAAGGGCATGTGCTACCTCTGCTGGACTTCTGCTTAATGGCTCACTTTTACCTCTGATCTCCAGGCAACTTTATTTATTAACATACAAATAAAATCACATTTCAGCACAAATAAAATATAACCATAATGTTCATTGCTGCTCTATTCACAATAGTTAAGAAGTGAACCCAGCCTATACTCATGGAAACCCATCAGTAGATGTCCATCAACTGATGGATAATGAAAATGTGGTATATATACACAATATAATTGTACTCAGCTTTAAAACATCTGAAACTTACAGAAAAATGAGTGGAATTGGAAAGTATTATGTTGAGTGAGATAATTCAAACCAAAAAGACAAACACTGTATGTTCTCTGTCATATGGGATTCTAATTTTGAATATTTCGATTTCTGAGTTTAAGTTGGAGTGCCTGTAGAGAGTAGGAAGCAAGAAACATACCATGCAGGGAGATGGAAGGATTTAAAGTGTGTGGGGGAGGGCTAGTGAAATACTTTTTACGTGGATGTAGACAGGCAAACAATAGGAGTAAAAGATTTAAATGAGGTTAGGGTGGGGGATGGGTTGGGGAGATGAGCGATGGAGAAAAGAAGAGTTGAGGGAAAGGGTTATTCAAAACCAGGGATTATGAAAAAGCCATATGGAAACATATTGCTCTATAAGAAAACAAAAATAATATAATTGGCGGGGGAAGAGTATGAGTATCTCAAGGGGACATAATGTTGGTCCCAGAAGCCATAGGAAAATCCCAGGGTGAGGTATGGGACACCGCTCTAGAACAGAGAGGTCCCAGAGGCCGCCAAAACAATACAGGCTATTGCCATTGCTCCTGGTTGCCCATGGGAACTAGATGGTAAGACCCTGTTGTTGAAGACAGCACACGTTTGGTTGTAGGACTTAGGAAAATCGACCTGGAGCTGATCTAGGGTCTCTCCGTGTGTGCCAGTGCAGATTGTGTTGTCTTTCCTCAGAAATAACAAATACTTCTTCATTAATAAGAATTCTCCAAGTGATACATTTAGACAATTGAAGATGCTAAAACAATCATTTAACATCTTTTAATCACATGTGTATATGTGTATATATATATGTAAACATATATATAGATATTTAACAAACTTTTCTTGTAGCACTGTTCTTTGAATGGCTTATTTAGTATAAAGATTTATAAACACTAATGGCTAAAGCAAAGTGATCCAGTGAAGTGTTGGCATTGCTATAAAAATGTTAGTTTACTTGAAATTGACATACATTCTATGCTATAGTCTGTCTGTAACTTCTTAAAACTTGTGTTTGAGCTTGCTTCCTGAGGACTTACATTAATGGTTTCTTGCAGTGGAGCCTTTGGAGGTAATCGGGATTATATGCAAAAGTGAGGGCACCTAACACTCATGATATCTATAGTGGCTTCATTAGGTGAGGGAGAGAGACCCAAGGGAGCAAGCCTGTCCCACCTCAGCCTGTGCTGCTCTGTCTATAGGGATCCAGGCAGCCAAAAGTTTCTCCCCAGGTGCAGCTCCTTTGCCTGGGACTTCTTGGCCTTCAAAACACATAAGGAATACATTTCTTTAGCTTATGAATCACCTAGTCTGTGGTATTCAGTTATAACAACAGAACATATGATAAAAACAATATTAAATATGATAAATAAAAGAAAATGGGTGTTCCCAGGGATCAGTCAAACAGAATCACTCATAGTTTGCCTGTAGACATCGGGGCTCTCTGCCAGTCCTCAAAAATCTCATTTTGTAAGTTTTATTTTATTTTTTTATTTATTTTTATATAGCAATCACAGTTCCTCCTTCTTCCCCTCCTCCCACTCCCCCCTACCTCCCCAACCCACCCCAATCCACTCCACAGAAAGGGTAAGGGTAAAGCCTCCCATGGGGAGTAAACAAGGCCTGGCATATTCAATTAAGGCAGGACCAAGTGCCCACCCCCACCCTTCCCCACCCCTCCCTCTACCCCTC